>CAJPVJ010000305.1:0-28733 GCA_905397405.1 Oppiella nova
CCTTCCCTCTCACTATCCTCTCACTGCCATATATTTAGTGCTATTTTTGTTTGCAAACCATCTTCTGGTATATTTCACAACCAGAAACTAATGTATTCATGCATTCAATGTGTGCTTCACTTTTATATTAACTATTTCTTAACTAACATAATATCAATTTAAATAATAATATCACTCTTCAAACAAGTATTATATTTGATGGTAAGGTATGCATGACTTGAGGACAAAATGAAACTAATTTTTGTGTCTATAATCTATTTTATATGCAAATGAATGAATGGAAAGCATTTGGTTTTACTTGAAATTAATGTTAAATAGGAATCAAAGCATTTAAATTGAATGCATTTAATAAAACCAAATGATTTCATATAAAATAACAAGATAATTATATTTATTTCGCTATTATATACGGCAGTTGCGACTAAACCTCATACTTTTAATAAATATAATTAATATGTTAGTATGAGTTTTGGCCGGAAATGAAATCATATTTAAGACTTTTACGTGATTTATATATAAAAGTTGTAAGGCGTACTGACACGTGCCCGTGTAGTCTGAGTAGGACTCGTCGGGAATGGTAGTCGGCTGTGAATTTACGTCACACGTGAGAGGCTCTCCATTCTGTGTGGAGCAGCACTCTATGTGTTGCATACCACCGCACATGGCGTTCAAACCCGGACACTGTTTGCTATTATCTGCCAATTATTACAATTAGTTAATTAATAATATTATATTTTTAAAATTATTATATTTTAATATTTCAATTTACCAAACATAGAAATTGTGTACAATAAGCAAATTATAATAAATTTATTCATTTTAAAATAGATTTTATCCTTGTTTTATAAGTATAATAATAATACTAAATTAAAAATATATTTTACTTGTTATAGAACTTAAATGATCAAGAATCTTGTGAGAAAGGAACATTTTCTATAAAAATAGTCAATTCATTAATTAAGATGCTAACTCATTTAAATTTTATTTAATTTAAAGAAAAAAATTTTGGGAATTATTGCATTTATTTAATGTATCGATATTTTAATAATTAAATAAGTTTGACAATTACAAATATTACTAATAATGTTTATTTGAGTAATTATAATAATATTCTTTCATGAATATTTGATATTTTAAATTAATTTTAATATTACAGTATTTAAATTTTACAATATTAAATAGAAATTGTTCAATTATTTTCGCAATTTATTTTAAATCAAAATAAAATATTTAATTAACTGTGTAGTCATATAAAAATTAAATGACAAGCTATTAATTGTTTTGCGTAATATAAAAAACTTATTTAAATCCTATGTTATACCCATAAACTTTAACCAATTCATAGTCCAATACAACATTTGTAATCTTATTATAATGAATTATGTCTTTTATACAAAATTACATTGAAATGATACCAACATTACTTTTATAATACTGTATTAACATTATTTCATTAATATTAGCAAAATTAAATGATTATCTAATACTGTATAATAAAAAACAAATTTCTGAATACATTTATGATTATTTAGTCCTTTATATTAACATCATTACATAATACTTTACTTTATATCAGATTGTATGTACAATATTGAGAGAAAACAATTTTTTCTTTTTGTTCATTTCAATCCATTTATTGAAGTGATGTATCATTTATTTTGCGCTTTTATACCATTTTCTTGGTATTGGATTCATTCGTTAGATTCAGTGTTTGCCTAAAAAACGAGAAAATAATTTATTTCAAATGTTTGAAAACCAATCAATCATTTGATATGTCATTCAAATTGTCTAAAAATGAGATATGAAGTGAAGTTAAGGCAAAAGGAGTGAACATAAAAAATAGACTCAAAATACAGTACAAAATATTCACACTATTGCTCTGTTTTCTTGCATTTTCTTTTAAATTTTTGAGTTCGTGTATTGACTTAAATATCATAAACGCATATCAAAAGTGGTGTCTTCGCTGACAACAAAATATACACTGTTTTGTCGCTTATGTTTCGATAATTTTATTTATTTAATTATATAATACATACCAAAAATAGTTTTCGTTTAATTGGTTTTTTGTTTTGAGTGAAATTTATTATATCAATAGTTTAGTGTTAAAAATTATCAAAGATATAAATAGCTCTCTCTCTCTCTCTCTCTCTCTCTCTCTCTCTAACCTCTCTCTAACATAGAGTTGATTAGATTTTACAGTTGTTTCGGTGTTGACTTTAAACATAAAAATAATTCATTTATTTCATTGTTTCAAACATTAGAGTCTCGCAACAAATGGAGTGAAGGAATGACAGAAAGAGATGTAGAGATGTTATAGTCTATAGATATAAGTGATGCGAACGGAGAGAGCAATTGAATGTTGATTTCGAAAGAGATATTTATCTCAAGAATGAGAGAGTGATTGTGTTGTTCAGCAATAACTATGTCCTTTGTATGACCCTTTGACTAGTGCACCGGTAGCTCATTTAGTTAATTAGTTGTGTGTACAGACATTTTTGGACGCTGACAACAAAATATACACTGTTTTGTCGCTTATGTTTCGATAATTTTATTTATTTAATTATATAATACATACCAAAAATAGTTTTCGTTTAATTGGTTTTTTGTTTTGAGTGAAATTTATTATAGTTTAGTGTTAAAAATTATCAAAGATATAAATAGCTCTCTCTCTCTCTCTCTCTCTCTCTCTCAGAATAGAGTTGATTAGATTTTACAGTTGTTTCGGTGTTGACTTTAAACATAAAAATAATTCATTTATTTCATTGTTTCAAACATTAGAGTCGAGCAACAAATGGAGTGAAGGAATGGCAGAAAGAGATGCAGAGATGTTATAGTCTATAGATATAAGTGATGCGAACGGAGAGAGCAATTGAATGTTGATTTCGAAACAGATATTTATCTCAAGAATGAGAGAGTGATTGTGTTGTTCAGCAATAACTATGTCCTTTGTATGACCCTTTGACTAGTGCACCGGTAGCTCATTTAGTTAATTAGTTGTGTGTACAGACATTTTTGGCCTAATAAAGGGCATCTCGAATGCAGAATCGTATTTATAATATAAATGTCAGTTGCCTTTCAGTGCCTTAAAGTGTATTACAGTTAAGTCTTGTCTAATAACAAGAATAGGAATATAAGAGTGCATTGAATGAAGTGCTCTGTGTTTCAGACATTCATTGCGAGCCGTATATTGCGATACAAGTCTTCAGGCGTACCACACATTCAATTGCATTGGACTTACATTTTGATGTATTTCTGTATTAGTCCGCAGAGAATAACACATTTCAGTGGCTATGGCTTCGGCACTGACTTTAATTGCGGACAATCACTGAATGGGTCCACAAATCAGGAAATTGTGTGCTTTTCGATGAATGCATCGCTAAAACTCACACAACATATCACACTATTTCTTATGATTCTTCTCTCATCTCTTATACCCTTTTTTGTCACAACTTTTATATATAAATCACGTAAAAGTCTTAAATATGATTTCATTTCCGGCCAAAACTCATACTAACATATTAATTATATTTATTAAAAGTATGAGGTTTAGTCGCAACTGCCGTATATAATAGAAAAATAAATATAATTATCTTGTTATTTTATATGAAATCATTTGGTTTTATTAAATGCATTCAATTTAAATGCTTTGATTCCTATTTAACTTGAATTTCAAGTAAAACCAAATGCTTTCCATTCATTAATTTGCATATAAAATAGATTATAGACATAAAAATTAGTTTCATTTTGTCCTCAAGTCATGCATACCTTACCATCAAATGTAATACTTGTTTGAAGAGTGATATTATTATTTAAATTGATATTATGTTAGTTAAGAAATAGTTATTATAAAAGTGAAGCACACATTGAATGCATGAATACATTAGTTTCTGGTTGTGAAATATACCAGAAGATGGTTTGCAAACAAAAATAGCACTAAATATATGGCAGTGAGAGGATAGTGAGAGGGAAGGGAAGGGATGTTCAGACACTTGAACGCTATGTTTATCTAATTTGCCGGCGGATCAGACGTAAGGTATTTGATAAAAACACATTGAATTACCGTTTCGTTTCTAATTCACAGTCAAACGTACAATAAGTTTTTTGATACAATTTATGGTTAGTTTATGAAATAATTTGTTGTATGAAATATACATTTATTGAGTAAAACTTATGCTTTTATTACAAATGATATGTAACACAACATACTGTATATATTGAAGTGTATTATGTAGTATTAGGAAATATAGATAATTCAGCAATGTGTTTTCTCAAATCATTGTGTTAACTTTGTTACTGTGAACTCTAACACGATTTTTCTTAAAAGAAAAATATTTATACTCTTAAGAGAAAACATTTTATACGTATATTTCATGATCAGAGTGACAGTCAAGCGCTGCCAACAAAATGCAATACATTTTATAACTGTTTCTTATTGTATACACGTTTACGTCATTTTTCACTCTACTGTTCAGTATTTTTTGTTAATTTTTTCGTTTGTGTGTTCAGTTATAATCCTTTATAACTAATACGTATAAGCATTAATTCTTATATAATATACTAATCTATGAAATATATGACACATTAATTCTTGTTACAACATATTGTTTCCCTAATACTTAACTAATGATAAAGTTGAGGCAATTATCAGTTAATCTTTTTAAGAATATTCTGGACATGGATTAGACCCAAAACATAGTGTAAATCACATATTGATGTATTGTGTACTATAATATTCATTGAGATTATGGGTCCACAAACCAGTGGACATCAGCTGTGATACCATTTCATCTAAATATTGGCCATACATTTGGATGTTTTGAGTGAATGGTATTCGTTTCGGTGATCAATCTTTATTACACGAGAGAGAGAGAGAGAGAGAGTGAGAGAGAGAGAGAGAGAGAGAGAGACTGTGACTTTTTAGGGCTCTCTGAGTAACGGGTCTGTGAGGCCTGTAATATGATTCAGACCTGGATGATATATCAGCGAAATGGATGAACGCGTCTTTGAATACAAATCCAATAATAGCGTGCATTGAAGGCATTGACGGCATTGTGTCTGTTATACTCGTATTGACCGGCAATCGGGTGCAGAAGGCATGGAGAGACCCACAGCCAGAAGCCAAGCCTTGGCATCAATTTATTTTGATTTGGTCGACGTTTTTACATACACTCTATTCTTCACTTATTTTTATATCTCTCTTTCCAATAATATTTTGGCTCAAAAAACTGTTTTCAGACATAATATTTCACTCAATTTTATTTTTTATTTTTTTCTCTCCTCATTCATCTCTCTCTCTCTCTCTCTCTCTCTCTCTCTCTCTCTCCAAATGCATTTCATATGAATATTGAATGCATTGTCGATGTATTGCTTAAAACTATACTCCGATAACTCTTTGCTCATAACATTTAAATCTGAATAAAGTGTAGAATAAGTTAAACAGTTTTATATAGTTTTTACTCGTGTTTCAATATATTACTGTACATAATACATCTGGATAAAGTAATTTGTTGTTTTATATTTCACGTCTTTATCTCTAAAATCTAATAGGATTTCCATGTTTTGACAATTCAAACGAAGCCATCAGTGAGTTAGCGATCAAATAAAAGCTATTAGCCTTTCATACCATTTATATAATATACCGCATAATCTAAGAGCACATTCCCACTAAATACCAGTGCCATACGCTTATGCATTATGAATGATGAGCTTATATTCGCGTAACATATCATAAAATAGGCTATTCATATGAGTTGTACACAACGGTCGGTGCTCTCAACTCGGAATCTACACAAAACTGTTATATAATTACTCCCTTTATATGTTATGCTATTTGTTTTGAGCCGCCGATGCCTTCGGAATACTAGAGTTGCCTAAAGTTTGCACTTAAATACAAACAAAGACATCAATTGGCTGTTTATGATGTCAATTGCGGCTTAAAAATAGCATTTTAGGCACTTTTCCTCATTTTTTAAATTTTGATAACCAATGAAACGCAAGAAAACTTCTCAATATTTATTAAAATTCGTCTCAAAAAACCAAATCCCAAAACATACTCAATATTCTGGTGCTTAGTGTTTAGTCATCTCTTCTAATGATTTATAAGTTATTCTGTAAAATAACATGAAATTTAAACAAAACTTATTATTCTGTACTCTATTTATGTATTGACGCAAAGTTGCGATTAAATACATGTTTTTATGGATTTATGCGAACGTTTTATTAATAATTTAATGGTACCAAGAAATTATATGTAAAAAACTTAACAATAATGTGGCCGTAAATGAGATGAGAATTCCATAACATGTTTGGGAAAAGTAGTGTATTTTCATCGCCAAAACAAACTTATAGCCGAGACCTAAGTTAGTGTTAAACAGCACTTTGTTTGACTCAATGATGCACTGAATGAAATGTTTCCGTTGGGTTCTCTCACACGAGTTGTTTGTGCCCTTAAAATATTGTTTTGTGTTCCTTGAGACAGATTTACTCCGGGCTTCAGCGCCTGTATTAAATGAATGCCATTTCTCCAGTAATAACTATGTCTTATGACTTGTTTGGGTCATCACATCTCATGAATCGGTTCAATAAATCTTATAAATTAGTTTTCATACGTCTATTGCCGGGCTATAGTGGTGAAGGGTTGACTAAATCTCCAGCGTAGGCACACAATCCCCTATCATCCACTTCCCCAATGTCTGTCGGCGAGCCACTACATACTGTACGCTACATACACTTCATATGCCATTTCCCATCCGAGAAATTCCGTTAATTTATGCCATAGTTTTAGTGCGAAAAACAAGTATTTTATAGTTTTTGTGTCACTTTATTCTTGCAGTTCATAAATCATAGAAAGCGATGGCGAAGAAGAAGAAGTCGATCGCCAAACCATCGGTCGAGCGAACAGAACACACAAATAATTACTGGAAATGTCTTCTCAATAGGACTGACACCCCATTCAATGGAGAAGCGCTGAAACACGAGTGCAGAATAGGAATATACGGCTGGAGAAAGAAATTCCTATACATTTTAATCATATTAATTGCAGCGCTGGTGGTACTCAACGCCGCGCTAACTCTTTGGATCATATCTGTACTCAATTTCTCTATGGTATTACAGCTCTCTCTCTCTCTCTCTCTCTCTCTCTCTCTCTCATTTGCTTTCTAAAATACATAAATATTAATTGCATTAAAGAAACTTTTCGTTGAAACTTATTAATTATATCATAGGAATGTGTTATGTATTTCTCATACATACTTATAATATGATAGCTCTCTCTCTCTCTCTCTCTCTCTCTCTCGTGTTTTGCAATTAATAATAATTTCATAAATTTATTATTCACAAGCATTTTGAATTAAATCTAATGTTTTATATATTCTGCTGTTTTTGTACCACTAGAATGGTTTGGCAAATATGAGGGTAGACTCGGATGGCCTGACACTCAATGGCAACGCATTCATTGACGACCATTTATTTGCCACTTCTATCAGCTCTAGAAAAGTATTGAATTTCATATTAAAATGCATACAAAAAATTAATGATTCTTTCGCTGAAATAAAGTTTTCTCTTAATTAATGTGTTTCTTCATTTAGAAAATAATAGTTTCTTATATTGTCTTTTAAATTAAATTAATGTCTCATTTTTACCCCAAAGACAGATAATTTTTCTAATAAAATGTGATAAAAATTAATTAACATTTTTCATTATTTATAAGTTTTTTGTGAACTAATTATCGCACAAGAAATAATGAGATCGTGTTTTATATAAAATTAAATCTGAGAAAGTTTTTATTTCACACACATTATTTTTTAAAATATTTTCTATTTGCCAGTATATCAGTCAATTATTAGTTTAATTGTTTGATAGCAACAAATTCAGACATATTTTCACTCAATTCATCTCAACAGAAAATTAGGGCATTAATTATCTGTCGATAAGGAGTCCCAGTTTGTGTGACATTCACTCATTGCAAACACTCTTAATAAAAATGATGAGATAATTATCGTTATGTTTCACAATGAATTCAAACGTAATCTCCGATTGACTTTTTAAATAGATATTGAAATGTGAAAACTGATAACTTCATGAATTCATTGAACTTTTAGGACCAGTCATTGAGACTGATATCTGAGGACAACATAACTTTAATCGCCAGAAGCAGTAGTGATGGAAAGGTTGCCAATAAAATATCGATCGGAAACTCGAGATTGCGGGCCATATCTAATGACTTCCGTATTAATGGCAGAGACGGGAGGCTATTGTTTGGCGTTAATGAGGACAAAGTGACCGTCGCTACCGACACACTGCAAGTGGACAGTAGGTGTTGTCCCACTAATTTAATTCACATAAAAACTTTTATATCTCAATATTCTGTATTAAAAAGGAATTTTTATTTTTACCAAAATAATGCCACATTGAGGCATAACATTAGTTTTAATAAGTTTTGTTTATTTGCGACAATTTAATTAATGACTAAATGTTTGAAAACAACATTTGATTTGAACCCAGACTTAAGCGGATTGCGATTCTCGCGGTCCATTCAGACGCCGCTAATACAGGCTATGGGACACTCAGACCTCAAACTAATATCACCGGAACGTCGGGTCAGTCTCTTAGCGCCAATCAGTATCGCAATGGAGTCACGACTGGGAGATGTGTCGGCCATAAGTCTTAAAGATTTACGACTGAAGTCAAAACAGGGAAAAGTATGTTTATTATTGGAAAGGCATTTACATTAACATTAGAGACACACATATGTATCTCATGTGTGATCTGCAAAAACAACTCCTAATACCGTAATTCACTCTATTTTTGTGCAAACTTTTAGATAACGTTAGAGTCGAAAGATATACAGTTCAGAAATCTTCATCTGGCAATACCTACACAAACAGCTCGACACCAGTTCTCCTCAAATGTGTACCAACTATGCGTTTGTGCCGATAGTGGAAAGGTATTCACTGCACCGGCAGATAAAGTTTGCGCCGCAAACGAAACTATTTGCGGCCCAAAGCATACGTACAAAACAATTATCTCCTGATTATACAGTTTAATGCCTTAAGTGATTAAAAATGTCTCTCTTTTTCTTATTGTTGTTTTGCTCTCTCTCTATGTCTCTCTCTCTCTCTCTCTCTCTCTCTCTTCATCCAAATACTTGTTATTTAAGTTTTTGACTTCCATTGGACTCCACTCTTATGCTGTGTTTCACTCAACCCTTCATTCAATTCACTGATTCACTCCTCCCTAACACTTCTTTTACTGTTAATATGATTTGTTTTCATGAATTTTTCTATTCAAAGGAATTTTATTTGTTTTGTTATTCACTCCACACTTATTAAAAGTCGATATATTTTTATCAAACAAAACGATTTCGATATAATTATTACCTTTAATTTATCGATAATTGCCGGGAAGGCATGTATGCGAATATTGTTCATATCAATTGTATTGGAAAAGTGTCGACAAAATACTCTCTACAACCTAATACTGTATTATAATATGTAGTGGAAATCAATTTGTAATGAAATTCTCAATAAATTGTTGTACATCTAGTCATATAATGATTGTTTCATTTGATTCTGCATTTAATGAGTAATTTCTGCTGAATTCTTCACTTTGGATGACGACATGAAAAGTGAAACATTTATCGAGTATTGTCTGAATATCAAGTATTTTGTAAGTATCCATTTGTTTTATTATATTTTATATGTTTACTTTATATTTAATGCGAATTTATACTTTTTAATATAAAGTTATAAATAAATATAAATTCATTTATTTGTTATAATTTTATATTTATTTTAATAAAATTGTAAAGTAAGTTATTATTATTATTTTTCATTTATATCTAATCAAATAAAGTCTAAGTTATAAAGGAGTTTTGATTTTAAATTTCAATTGTATTATGACTTATAATTTATAAGTGTTTGTCTGGATATCTAATAATAGTTTAGTGAGTGAGTGAGTGAGTGAGAGAGAGAGAGAGAGAGAGACATTTTTAATCACTTAAGGCATTAAACTGTATAATCAGGAGATAGTGAAACACAGCATAAGAGTGGAGTCCAATGGAAGTCAAAAACTTAAATAACAAGTATTTGGATGAAGAGAGAGAGAGAGAGAGAGAGAGAATGAGAAACAAAGAAAAAGATTAAAATATTTCTATTAAAATAACTTAGAAACCAATTTGTCTGAATACTTAAACAAAATATTTTATCTTAAATTGGCATTATTTGCGCAAAGAATATTCTGTGTATAGAATAGCGAGTTACACCTATTGAGCAACACTGCATTTAAATCTTAGGGAACAATCGATCAAAAAATGCCTTTTCTTTGAGATATGAAAATATATTTTTATACATATTTTAATATATTATCGCAAACATTGAAATAATATTGTTTTTGTGGACTTATTTTGCATTACAATAATCCACATCATAAACTGGTGGTATAATAGATGTATGTGTTATAAATTATAATAAAACAAATATTTGTGTTGTCAACCGATAATTAGGTTTTTCATAAATTCATATTAACTCTAATCATACCTGTACATTCATTTAATACCACACATAAAAATATAACACAAAATGATAATAAGCTTATTATAGGTTAATGTTTTGTAAAATAATTCCTCATAGAGTAAAAAATATAATTCTCAGGCAATAAAAAGTTTTGGATATTTTTAAAAGCACATTATTATGTGGCTGTAAACAGCTATTAATGGAATTAAAATACAAAATGTAATAAAGTTTATTTAATTTTTATTGTCGCCACTAAAAAGATAATTACAGAAAATAATGTATAATCCGAGACACAAATACCAAAATGTGCTAAAAATCTGAGGCTTATAATGAGATACTGTAAATTACATAATACAATGTTACAATGGTTACGTGCAATATATCATACTCATCGCTAATAACTAAATCAATGACTAATAGAAAAAAACATTATATTAATTAAAATTTACTTTATAAGTATTATAACAAAAATATTTACAATTTATTTGTTTTGCGTTATATAAATTGTGTTTTAAATGAATCCACAAATGAATGCAAACAAATAATAAAAATAGCGATTTATAACGAAACGAATTGAGTTCATGAATACAATTATACAGCAAATTGTCATTTTTAAATTCACGTAAAAACAAAAACTAAAATCCCTTATCTTGAGATTAATTTCTCTCAACAGATGATAATTTTTTTCAATTAATTTTAATTAAATCTTTTTGTTTGGTTTTTTGTTTGGGCTTTTGTTTTGTTTTGTATGTTACGGTTAAATAATTTCAAAATAGCGTATAATTGACATCTCCTTAATTTAATTATATAACTAATTCACTGATCACTGACACCCTTTCGCTTCTATGGGCACAATATAATTCTATTGTTAGGGCACAGGGATGTGAACATAAGGACCACCTTATGTTTGGTGTATGAAATGCAAATTTATTTCATTTTAGTTGCTTTTAATCCATTTGAATTGCTTTTAATAAATGAGTTAAACAACAAATAAAACAATAAGTTGTACAGATTTTTATGCATAATTGCATTAATATATCATTTATTCTGGTATTTATGCTTTTATTCACTTTTTAATGGGGTTTAACTTTGCTTTAAATATAAGTTTTATTATACAATTGAGAAATTTGGTTGAATCTAAATGCTAGACTGAGTTCAACGGTTAGCCGGGAACTGTAGGTGTCATAGCCATATAAGAGACATCCAACTTTTAATTGCAAAATAATGTCTATATATCCCGGCTTACAGATTAGGACATTAATTAGGCATACATTTTGTCTGTTGGCACATATAAGCTATTATATTCATATTCTAGTCTTTGCATAACATTTGAATTGTAAACTTAATTTACATTTTATGTTTAAATTTTATATCTTATTAACTTAAAGTATTCGTATAGTCTCTGTAATTCATTACTTTCTAAGATATCTGAAAACTATAATAATTTTGCGTAATAAATGCTCACATAATGATAGCAATTCATCTGAAATATTTTTGGCGACAAACGAAACATTAAATTAAATGCAATATTAAATCAAAAGATCATTGAATGTATGAATGCATATGAAGAGTGAAATTATGCAACGAATGGTAAAAATGTTGACTATTTTCTAACGGATAGTCTAACCGACAGTTTCTATTGTGGGAAAAGTTTCTCATAACAATTGCGACCAAAAACACAGCGTTTAAGCCCTGAGGCTATGAATTAATGCAATCATTAATAAAAAGAGAGAAGACTCCAGTAGACTATTATGACATAATGACATACCAGGCCTGATGACACCTACTTTTGTGTCTACAATACGGTGTATTACTACTGTGGCAGTATTTTCGAGCTCAATGTCATCCCATTTAGATATAAACAGTGGACTCAACTCCGGAATAAAGTTATTAACACATGAATTGAATGTTAAAAACAAAACACACACTGAAAAACAATTTTTGAATTGCATTTTATGTATGTTTTTGGCGATTCGTGTCTAAAGAGATGTATTTCTTTCGGAACAGAGAGTAACCAAAAGTGCATTTCATTATAACTATATTTAATACATTTATTGTAATCATACCTCTATTAGTATTACTGGAGGTATGCGTCTGTGTATACCAAATGAATTGTATACACGAATAGTCCGCACATTTCCTTAAATCATATTTAACTCATTTATCACTCGCTTTTAGATTTACATTTCAATTATAGGTTACTTCTCATAGGGTTGTACTGTATAAATAGATTTGTGAGTATTTTCTCAAAAACAAATCGATTACAATCAAAAACAATGAGTTGAATGCTGTGTATGGAAAAAAGTTTAATAAACTTTTCAAATAGGAAAATTACAATTAAATGGCAAATGATATCTCATATCAGGTTTAAGTCCATTTTTAAAAATAACATTCTTATCAGACAAATGTTGGTTTCGTGTGTTGTGTGAGTAAAACAAATACAATTACAATTTAAATCTATAGTTAATAGCCTATCGATAATGAAGAGCTTATAAAATATTGGAAAAGATTAGTTTCGTTTGACAGCCATTTCCTACTAAATATCGATAACAATCATTCAATCAATAAATTTCTTTTACATTAATTCCCTATAATTACATATTATATCTGTTTTATATTAATCTTACATAATAAATAAATATATGTATCAAATATATTTTAAAGAATTTTATCCAAAAATTATTTGAATTTTACAAGAATTTACATTTGAATGAAAATTTTTGTGTGGGAATAATGATTGAGAGACAGTGTGTGTATAAAAATAAGAAAAATTAAAAAGATTGTATAATGAGTTAAATGGTTTTAAAGAAACATAATTATAAATGTGTAGATAATATAGTTTGATAATCATCGCCGACTACCTGTGTTATTATACCTGTGCATAGGTTTGTGTTAAGAAAAAGAAATACAACCAACTCTGTCATCAATGAGATAACAATCTCTTAATAAACTATTTTTAATATCAAATAATGTGTTCACAATTCAAACACAAAAAGTTTGCCAAACTTCGAGAAACTTGTCTTCACAACAGGTATTGTTTGAGGTATTGAACACACGGTATATACCAATACTATACACATTATGGCAGCACTTTATCGATAGGCTGCCAGCGCCGAGGGGAACGACACACTCGCATACCAGTGCTATGAGAGTGTAATAGCTTAGGAATGCGAGTGGAGTGCAGTTTTCACGTCATAACAAGTTTTTTGTGCTGTATTTCTGGGCAAACACTGTGTGTTGTGTTCACTGTTTGAATGCAAACACAATGTTATGCTATGGCCTATGAATTGGCGCTCATATGCCATACATAATGAATAAAATGCATTCATTGCTGTCATGTTAGGCCACTATAGCTACGGCCCAATGGCTTCACATCACTTCACCAATCATTCAATGACTTCATAGACAATAATCGCACCAAATATTTGTTACTTTTTATTTTGATTTTACTTTTTCTGTGAAGTTTTTAATGTTCAGTTTGTCGGCATTCATGACACCAGTGCTTGTCTTATGTATACATTTGCTTATCATTTGTGTTTCATTTGATTAGTTATTATTTTCACACCAATAGTGCCATTCATTCATTACAAATGCATTGCAATCCCATTGTGTGTGTAAAACAATGTGTCATTCAATTCAATGCAATAGTGAACCGATTGTGTGAATGAAGTAAATGTTGAAAATATTGCAAACATTCAATACTAAGGTTTGTCTACAAATATAACCATGATCAATATATGATACCACTTGTTAGGTGTCATATAATTCATAGCAAATATTTGCATTATATTTACGTCTAATGTCTGTCTATATGTGTCTCTATATAGCAGTGAATGATATGTTTTTAATGATAATTAAACCATAAAATAGCGATTAGTTTTAAATAGTATAGATTTGAAATGTAAATTAAATATACCTATCTTATTTATGTGTGAATTTTAATTATGCCCCACAATTATGCCATCGACTATTGCCCATACAATTTAAATCTATAGTTAATAGCCTATCGATAATGAAGAGCTTATAAAATATTGGAAAAGATTAGTTTCGTTTGACAGCCATTTCCTACTAAATATCGATAACAATCATTCAATCAATAAATTTGTTTTATATTAATTCCCTATAATTACATATTATATCTGTTTTATATTAATCTTACATAAAAAATAAATATATGTATCAAATATTTTTTAAAGAATTTTATCCAAAAATTATTTGAATTTTACAAGAATTAACATTTGAATGAAAATTTTTGTGTGGGAATAATGATTGAGAGACAGTGTGTGTATAAAAATAAGAAAAATTAAAAAGATTGTATAATGAGTTAAATGGCTTTAAAGAAACATAATTATAAATGTGTAGATAATATAGTTTGATAATCATCGCCGACTACCTGTGCTATTATACCTGTGCATAGGTTTGTGTTAAGAAAAAAATACAACCAACTCTGTCATCAATGAGATAACAATCTCTTAATAAACTATTTTTAATATCAAATAATGTGTTCACAATTCAAACACAAAAAGTTTGCAAACTTTGAGAAACTTGTCTTCACAACAGGTATTGTCTGAGGTATTGAACACACGGTATATACCAATACTATACACATTATGGCAGCACTTTATCGATAGGCTGCCAGCGCCGAGGGGAACGACACACTCGCATACCAGTGCTATGAGAGTGTAATAGCTTAGGAATGCGAGTAGAACACACGGTATATACCAATACTATACACATTATGGCAGCACTTTATCGATAGGCTGCCAGCGCCGAGGGGAACGACACACTCGCATACCAGTGCTATGAGAGTGTAATAGCTTAGGAATGCGAGTTTCATGCAGTTTTCACGTCATAACAAGTTTTTTGTGCTGTATTTCTGGGCAAACAGTGTGTTGTGTTCACTGTTTGAATGCTGCACACAATGTTATGCTATGGCCGTAGAATTGGCGCTCATATGCCATACATAATGAATAAAATGCATTCATTGCTGTCATGTTAGGCCACTATAGCTATGGCCCAATGGCTTCACATCACTTCACCAATCATTCAATGACTTCATAGACAATAATCGCACCAAATATTTGTTACTTTTTATTTTGATTTGACTTTTTTCTGTCAAGTTTTTAATGTTCAGTTTGTCGGCATTCATGACACCAGTGCTTGTCTTGTGTATACATTTGCTTATCATTTGTGTTTCATTTGATTAGTTATTATTTTCACACCAATTGTGCCATTCATTCATTACAAATGCATTGCAATCTCATTGTGTGTGTAAAACAATGTGTCATTCATTTCAATACAATAGTGAACCGATTGTGTGAATGAAGTAAATGTTGAAAATATTGCAAACATTCAATACTAAGGTTTGTCTACAAATATAACCAATATAACCATGATCATTGATCAATATGTGATATTATATACCACTTGTTAGGTGTCATATAATTCATAGCAAATATTTGCATTATATTTACGTCTAATGTCTGTCTATATGTGTCTCTATATAGCAGTTAATGATATGTTTTTAATGATAATTAAACCATAAAATAGCGATTAGTTTTAAATAGTATTTGATTTGAAATGTAAATTAAATATATCTTATTTATGTGTGAATTTTAATTATGCCCCATAATTATGCCATCGACTATTGCCCCCCAATATGCTACCCACCCGTTCCCTATGCCATACCAGTGCCCGTCATATCTTATCTAATATACCCATCCCATAGTCCTCTGCCCCCAAAATATATGAAATTTTATGTGAAATTATTTTTAAATTTACTTAAATATCCGATACATTCAGTGATGGATATGTTTTACAGCAGATTACGAGTCAGTGTTTTGCATATTTTTAATTAAATTATGATTAGTTTTTGTGATTTTCAATTTCAGACATTACTGTACACTTGAATTACATTTTTTTTGTTCACATAGTTATTGCCAAAAATAATATAATATTTCGTATTAATAGAAATAATAATAAACCCATTTTTTCGTGACTAGAATCCAGAGGTATTTTTCCCTAAAAATACATTATTTTTGTTTTTAAATGTATTTTTTGCACATTTATTAACACACTATGCGAGCGAAAAAGTTTTGAAAATTTTTGTGATTAATTGGTTTTATCTTTAAATTATAATTTAGTTTTTCCCGAAAAATAGTTTTATTTTGTAGTTATATTCACGAAAAAGGAGTTGAATTTTTATTTTATAAATTTTAAAATTATTAAACAGAGAGAGAGAGAGAGAGAGAGAGAGAGAGAGAGAATTTGTGACAATTATTTGTATGAAAAAACTAAATAAAATTATTATTTTCCCCAAAAATATTTGTTAGCTTGTATTATAAAAGTTTAAATCAAATTAAACACAAAAAGCATTTGTGAAAAGAGTTATTATGTTATAGAGAGAAAAAAGTTGTTTCAAACAAATCTTTTATCAAAAGTTAATGATATTTGTTATGAACCACAAAACGAAACGCTACACAAAAAAGAGTTTTTCAAATGTTTTTGTTGTTATTATTATTATTTCTATTTTTCTAAATGAATGTTTAGTTTTCTCTTTCATATTAGATATCAGATTTCATTGTATGAATGCATTCACCAAAAGGCTAAAAAATATTTCATTTCACATGTTATTTCAAACAGAATATAATGTTATTTATATTTTTGTTTCGTTTGCTCATACAGTATGTCAAGAAATATTATCTTTTATTATCCATTATTTTTATTTTAATTGCTTTTTTGGGCTGTTCTCTAACACCGAGGGCTTATAGCCTTTTAGCATTTTTTCGTCTTATAAGCAAAAAAATTTAATAAACTTTTGCCAAAAAAGAGTGAAACAATAATTGCATTCAATGCTAAACTAATCAATAAAATGGTTTTTATATCAATGATTTTTGTAGGCTTTTGTTTTTCACTACTTGGATGTGAAACAGTAAAATCTTATTTCCATTAAAACTTCGAGTTTTTTAATTAAATGATTAGAAAAAGTGCTTTTTAGATATGATAGGAAAACAGGACTTCCTGGCAAACAATTTCCTTTCCATTTGGTGTCTCATCACTGGTAGGCCTACGATAATACCGGCGCACAGATGGATGGCTCACGACATTAGGCTAAACGACAGTTGATTTTTTCAAATTTCCCATTTATCCTGGCAAACAATTTCCTTTCCATTTGGTGTCTCATCACTGGTAGGCCTACGATAATACCGGCGCACAGATGGATGGCTCACGACATTAGGCTAAACGACAGTTGATTTTTTCAAATTTCCCATTTGATTTCAATCGTAGCCTAATACAGTCAATTAAAATGATAAAAATAGTATCTAGATTAGGAAAACATTTTGCAAACTTCACTCTACATTCAATGGTATTGTCACATAAAATCTCTCTGACAACAGACTACTATTTTCCGACTGTTTGTCTAATTATCGCAATTTTTTCACTCTTTAAACCATTTATTCAATTTTCAGGTCTAGTGGAGTCGTGTACTCTCTATTGAATTGTGGGCTAATTTTATGCGTGAATAAAATAGTCCATAATTTTTGCTAATTCCTTGTCAGGAGTCGTAATTGAGTTTTAATACTGTCTTGAAGTTCACGTGTGTTTATAAAGTGTGAGAAAAATTAATTTTTAAACGACTATTAAGTGAAATGATTAAATGAATAGAAAGAGTGTACGCAATGACAGCTATTATCATAATAATTGTCTTTTGTCTCGATGCACACGAAAGTGAGAGTTATTTGAATGCAAAGCTCCACTAATTTATTGTTAAAAACTTTTTTGTGGTCTGAAAGCTCTCATTAGGTCTCATTCATAATTACGATAACTGTAATGCCATCAATGAAATGTCAGTTTATTTATTAGCCATAAATTTGTGTTTAAATTATATTTAATTGTCTTTTCAATTACTCTTATTATATTTGCTCTTTTTATTATTATTTGCATTGTTAAGTTTAATTACAGCAAAAGTATACCATATTTGTGCTATTTTGCTATATTTGTAGTATAATAAAATATTTCGCGTAATTAGTAATGAAATATTTATAAT
Organism: Oppiella nova; assembly: GCA_905397405.1. Lineage (NCBI taxonomy): Eukaryota > Metazoa > Arthropoda > Arachnida > Sarcoptiformes > Oppiidae > Oppiella > Oppiella nova. Next base: position 18,559 of record CAJPVJ010000305.1, read on the forward strand.
AATTTTTTCCTATTATGTTTAGATGACAGCCGAGGGTCGACGCAGTGAAGTCATACTATTGGACGGCAGACGAGTTGAGCTGATTATTCAGGTAACTAAATACAGTATATTATCTTTATGTTTATACCATAATTAATATCGAAAAATATGAAACTATTTTCTAATTATTAATTTTAGTTTTGCAGATAATTTCCACGAAAACTATTTGAATATCTCCAGCAGACAGTGCAGTAGTAATAGTTGTTATGATATTTAATACATTATTAGATAACAAGATATTTTTGTTTTCTAATTTTGCTCATCGATAGGACTATGTAATCGATTTTCAGTAAATATTTGTGCTAAACTTTTTTATTTTGTATTCAAATAGTTTTCGTAACCACTGGTTTTATGGATTTAAATTTTATTTTATCGTTATTTAAATTCTGGAAACATATAATTGATATTTGAATTTATTGGAAAAATGATCACTAATTTTGCTTTTATTTTTATGTTATTCAATCGATAGCCAAAACTATTTGCTGGAGATTTGTTTGATATCGTGTCCTCACATTTCAACCTCAAAGAGAAAGAGTACTTCGGATTAGCCTTTTTGGATGAGACGTAAGCATACTGTCCAACACAATACCTAACCATAAATTAATCGATTGTTCATTTGTTTGCATATATGGCACTGTATGGTTGGCTACGATATTGGTTGATACCATGGGATCAGATGCCAGTATTCATGGCTTAATTTAGACAAAAGGGTCCTAGAGCACGAATACGCCAAAAAGCATACTCACGAAAAGCTTATTTTACACTTTTTGGTTAAGTAAGCATACTTTTTAATATGTTTATCGTACATATCTCCACCTCTACCCCTCCCGACCCCTTCACCTCATTATAAGTCGTGTAATAAAACGCATAAAATTGAAATGAAATTTATTTTTACTAAATTTCCTTAAATTTTATTATTATTTCTAATTTATTGGGTTTTTAATCCTTTGATGTAATCTGTTGTTTGTTTTTGTGTTTTATAGATATTTCGTGGAGAGTATAACACAACTGAACGATACGGCGAGTGTTGAGCTCTTCTATCTTCAGGCCAAATCACTGGTCGCTAATGTGAGTCCACATGTCTTTCCCCTCCGTATTATCGTCTAATTTACGTCTAAACCGCTCAACACTTTCCTAATATACACACAACAAAAGAGTTATTGTTTCCGCAATTGTTATGCAAAATCTGTTCAGACTTTTGCTGCCATGAAAATCGGTCTCAAATTTGTCGACTAAAATAATTCCCAAAACAAACAATTTCAATGTCTGTCTGTTTTGGTTGAGAAAGTCTTTGACTCGACTTTATCGCAACCTTTCAGTTCATTTCAGTCCTACAGTCCTAATGATAACAATAACATTACTATTGCCGTCAATATTATGATTACATATTTTATTACATAATATTGTAAAGTAATGTTAAGTATGAGTTGAATAAACTATTGAATTTCAATATGTTTTCAACACTTTTTTCATCTGTGAATACATTTGTATAAAAAGAGGTATAAAAATATTGAAAATAATTGATAGTCTCATGCAATCAGAAAATATTTTCTTTGAAATTATTGTGATTTATGATTGAAACTATTTTTTTCAATCATTTCTTTGATTTTAAAATTTATTTTCCAATTTCTAGATTTTGTTTTTTTTGAGTTTATAGTAATGGTAATAAATCTCACAATAATTTGCTCCCAAATGAGTCTATTAATCAACATTTTTCGCATTCATTTGTGAATTTAACCTAAATTTATGTGACTTTCGTTTGCATTGAATGATTGCAAACTATTTTCCAAACGTATCTCAACATTAATATTAACTAAACACTACTCTCGCAACAAAAATACATTTGTCGTCAAAAACCCTAATTAGAAAAACATTTTCACTTTAGTTTAGAGTTTCAAATTCAATAATAATTAGACTTTAATGCTATTATGCATTAGGAGACTAGCGTTTGCCGGGGGGACGGGTATGGGGTCTGAGGCAGGAATTTTCAGAGGTATATCACAACCATATGGTCGTCCACTTTCGTGATGACGTCCATACACGCGATTCAATTATTATGAACGTTATTTAGTATTTTTGTATTCCCTTTCCTTTAACGATAATATTAATAATTATTTTAATGATGTTTTTTCAGTTTGAATTGCTTTTTATGAGAAACAGATTTTCTGTTAGTTTTGTTAAAATTTATATTTAATAGTAATTTGCTTTTGACACATATTTTCTCGTTTAATTGTGTTGTTGTTATAATGTATTCAATGCTTTTTATTATTAAATATGTTTTGTTTTATTTGATATTTTTCTCATAAAATCTAGTTTTTCTAATGAAATATTTCTCTCATATTTAATATGAAAATTCAATGTTTTTGCTTTTACTGATTAGTTTGCAAAACATTAAGTCTATTGCCAACAAATATCATTATTATTAATGATAAACAGATGCTCTCTTAAGACTTTCAGATAACTGTTTGCCCTTAAACTCGACCAAAAAATACTTGATTTGCTTTTTTTATTTGCTGAGACACTCACTGATTACACGAGTGTTCAAAGTCAGAGATAAAACTATTTTTGAATATAAATCCCTTCTCTCCCTATCTCTGAAACATACAAACATTTGTCGCGTTTCTATAATACACACAATAAAACAACTTTTCGGGAATAAACTCCTAATTGGAGTCTTCCTGTACTGAACACTACATGATATAACTTACACACAGTGTATGTGCCCATCAGTACCGGAGCACCCGTTTGTTTGCCTCCCATATGTCTCCTACACTCGACTCCATCGTAATGTTTATCTAATCTATTCATTGAATGAAACACTTATTTGTTATGCAAATAGAGTTCTATTAATATATATTCAAATGAACAGGAATTACCAGTGTACTGTACTATACATGTATACTAATGTATATACTTTTTGTTATTTTAAATTTTTGTTGTTTTTTAATCGCTAAGAATAACATAACTAATCAAACAAAACATGCCTTAAATGTATTCTTAAACTTAAAAGTTTTAATAGAGTTTAGAGTTTCGGGAAATATATTCCGTTGGTTAGTGTGAATACATTGTCTGCATATTGTATAACACAAAGTGCTTATTATTAATCAAAAGCATATAAGCACTCATCGATCAAAAAGCACTGCATTTTCTCGAGAGTAAGTTTTGTCTTAAAATAATTGTCTTTTATATATAGACTGCGATAATGTATTGTAAGAGATTAGCCATCGGTTCGTTTGAATGCAATTAATTTGCAAATAATAGGCTCTCAGGAGTCAGTTGTTAACAAAAAACACATTTTCTCTTCTCACTTGGACTCCAATCGCGTAATCCTTATCACAGATTTTCATCACTAAAAGTAGATATGAATCACAGGAATACAGGAATTCATGACTAATTTTTTTATTAGGAAATATATTTTCCCACTTTTTTGCACAACTTTTTGTGTTTCGAAACACTGTTTTCTTCTTGTTTTGATCACTCGTTTTGTTTATGCTTTTTCTTAATGATATGAGTTTTAAAGGGAAAAAACGGCTGACTTTGAGCTCAATATTTAGTTTTGATTGTTAATTATATTGATAATTGTAAACGTGATTGCAGTGAACATAAAGGTTTGCCTTTTAAACCTGTGATAATTAGCATAGAATTTGCATTCAATTGGGATTTCAATACTGAATAAATAGATATTAAATACAAATGAATTGCAGATCCGCTGCCGAATCAGTTTCACACGAATTCATATGAATTGAAATATATATACAATAAGTTTTTAGGAGGGGTTCGGCATTTGTTACACTCGATTGGGAACAACATTCCAACACTACATGTAGTTTGTGTGTTGACTGCAATTGAATAAAAGGCAAAAAACTTTTTTCGTTGCATTTGTAGAAAAAAATCTCAATTATCTGTAACTAAAAAAGGGAACGAAAGCATAAAAGTTGTTGTTTTGAATCCCAAACCCATCGCCAATAGAGCTATACTTGCCATCAAATCCAAACCCAAACAACAAATTTCTTATTTCTGTCGTGAAATTACCATTAATTGATGTCTTAAGGAGCAGTGGATACGGATTGCGAGGGGACTGTATGGGCGATAGAAATGAATGAATGAACGTATTCTGTAATTTGTTTGGACACGAATTCCTGATTGATTATTAGGAGTGATAACTATTTTTATTGCCCAAAATCTGGGTATGCCTTCAGTTCATCGAAAAATAAGACTAAAATGAAATTATAATTTCATTTGGCATTGAAGTGAATGTAATGCTCTCTTCTATTATAAGAATTATTATCTTATATATGAGTTGATGACCATAACTGCCTGTGCCATAAGGGGAGAGCCAACTAAGATATAGTGGAGAGAGAGAGAGAGAGAGAGAGAGAGAGCGAGCGAGTGGGAAGTGCTCACCGAATATCTTGTGTGAGAGGTTTAGGCACTGGTAGGTTTAGGCACTGGTGTGTGTATATTGTATGAGTTCTCTGTGAATCGTGTTGTGAAGCACTTGTATCTCAAGACTTTAGCAGTAGTGGTGGTGTTGTGTCTCTCAATCACTTGGATTTCCAGTTGTGGTTGCAGTGCCTGTGCTGTAAGCGCTCACTCACTCACAGCTCTAAATACCATTCAATAGACAAATATATCGTCAATACCTATGTGTGCCGTCTGTGTGAGCACTTGAATACGTTTTTTACGCATATCTGGTGCGAGAAATACCTTATATTCACATCTCAGATGAGATTCAGTGCGAAGTGGTGTCGATAATATTTTTGTGAAACCGTGTGATAAATATTTGGTTTACTATTTATAGTAAAGTAAGTCTTTTACGCTTTTAAACTGCTTTTTTCCGTATTAATTAATAAGTTTCTTAATATATTTATTAAATTTTTCAGCACTTGTTCAAAATGTTTTATTCAATACGATTGTTAGCATTTTTAGCCCTAAAATTAATTACTCGTTTAAAACAGTGCTATTTCTGTCGATAAAACAGGATTTTTACTCCGAATTAGGATTTCCTAACGAATTAATCGTTAAATAATTTACTGAAAAAAGCATTTGATGTATAATTTATTGAATCATTTACTGCACCGAAGGGTTAGCTATATGTTATGCTTTGAGCGCAAAATAAAATATACACTCAAATGGTGTATAGTTTTCTGACGTTCAATAAACTCGACACAAACCTTGTTAATTCATTGCAAATATCAATTTTCAAACCGAAAATTGTTGCCTTAATTCAGTAGTCATTTGACGCGAACCTGTTTACCGAGTATTTTGTATTTCATTTGTGTTTATATTTATTGATTTGTATTTTTCTATGCATTCCTTTCCGCTGTAAGATATATACAATATTTCCAGGCAAAAAATTTTCAATTTCTCTCTCTCTCTCTCTCTCTCTCTCTCTCTCGACTGTTTTTATACACGATATGTAATTGTCATCCGAAATATCAAAAATCATTTTTCATCTCAAGAGTAATCAATATCTGTTTTGTGGCACAAGTTTTTTCACTCATTTTTTGCTCATCTCTTGGTTATAATTGAAGCCAACGTTCGCTGAGTTTTTTTATATTCATTACTTTTCATGCCAATGAAATGATTATTTACTCGCTTTGAGACAAATATTGATTGTCATGGCTCTCCTGAATATCTTTTTTAATATTGATTTTACTGATGACTTCGCATAAATCCAATGCAAACAAACCTCTTTTTGGGTGCAAATGTGTCTCAGTCTTTGAGCACAATATTCGTCGGATACACTCATATCCTTAATACTAAAAAGTCAAATATTATGTGAATGTTTTTGAAGGCATAAGAAATATTTTCCCCGCAATTCTTGACATTTTTCATCCAATTCTCGCACTCAATGTGTGTATCCCTTCCTATGAGTTATAGTTATTGTGTTTCAAACTGTGCGCTAATATTATAACTTATATATTGTATGTATGTCTCACTCATACGGACTCGCAGACAATGATCTCTTTGGGAGTGAAAGTCTGGAAAGAATTTCTATTCACTACAGAAAAACCGTTTTTCAGACTATTTTTTGGGTTTTATTCTTAAACATTACTTTTCAGGAGATTTATAATAACTCTCCCTTAGAAATCGGTAATATCTCTCTCTCTCTCTCTCTCTCTCTCTCTCTCTCGCCATATGACTGACTGATCTCTTAAATAGATCGCCCTTAAGCTCGTAATATAAATATATTGTGTCAGTACCTCCTGTCCCTCTCTGGGAGTATAGATCTTTAGGCCTTAAAATGTCATTTAATTCAATAAATAAATGATATTTAATTTTGAAGCCAAATATTTCTCGGTTTCTACACCTTTTTGGAGACCATTTATTAAATTTTATGACAAATTTTCACGTTTTCGCCAAACATTTGAGCGAAAAAATTAAAAGTTATTTTCGATTAAAATTCCGCCAAAAAATTGATTTTTAACGCGAGCCCCGGTATCTTATCTAAAAATGTGAGTCAAATGAGTGTTGAGTTTTGAGCTTTTATATATTGTGAATAGTCTACCATTTCCACTATTCTTATCAGATATTTGTCAAAATAATAATAAATTTTTTCTGAAGTTTTTTCTCTCATTAAGAACTCCTAAACTATAATTTATTCTTTAAGTTTAGATTTTTTATGAGTTATATCTAGACTTGAAAAACTCGCATTCATTTACTCCTACGTTAGGCTCTCTCTCTCTCTCTCTCTCTCTCTCTCTCGCCGATGATATAATGTTTATTTGAAAAATATTTTAGTCTTTTTACTGTACATAAAGTTATTTTTACTTTTATTTCTTTAATTATTTGGTTGTATCGTTCACTCTAACCCTGTATTTATAAGATATGTTAAGAAATCAAACCTTTATTTATCATAATTACAACTTAAAAGATATTTCTCGATCCATTCATTATTTATTAGCATAAAACTTATTAAAACTATGCTATCATTTAAGAGTATAATTTAATTTTAGTGCAAAACAGTTCAATATGTAAAATATACCTGTTGTTGAATATTCAAAAATGTGTTTTTTAATCGCATACTAACTTATAATCACTTATTATGAACACATCTCTCCTTACAATCTCTTTGTTTCCTTAATATTCATTATTCTTCAGGAGATAATTAAATTCACATTTAAGTGTTCATACCATACCATACCATACCATACCGTCCGTTCCCTTATGCCATAACAAAAAAGAGTAGTAAATGTTTAGTAATAATTTTGAATTCAAACTTTGAGTTAAAAGTTTAATTTTATTTTATCTTTTCAAGTGAAATATATTTTCTAAACTTTTATTATTTTTTACGTCTCTTATGCAATATATTTATGTGTTGTATTAGTGGGAGTGTATGGGGTTTGTTGACCCACAGCACCCAATAAATAGCTCTTTTCTGTTGTTTTATTTTTATAAACATTTTTTTGTGTTTCAAATTGAGAACGTGTTTAATATATAATACACTGTCTTATTATAAGCCGTGGATATTGTTTTAAGCAACTCTTGTGTTGTGTGTATCTTATCTTAGTATCCATTCATAGCATTCATTCACTCATAACATTGTGTTTCTGTCTGTTTGTGTGGAACAGGAGGTAATCCAAGTCTACGCGGACACTGTCTTCCTATTATCGGCTCTGGTATTGCAGTCAACTCATGGCGATTATGTTAAGTAAGTATTCAATTCGTGCACCAAAACTGGCAATTGCTTTTATTATTGCACACTAATACTATTATGATAATTGTATTATCGCGTACAATTGATTTTTTCGTATTACCAGTTTCGTTGTATTCATAAGTATTTTTAGACTTTGATTTAGCGATAAATAGTTTACTGAGTATAACGAGTCTTATTATATAACATGTCTTATGTCTTATATACGAGTGTAGAGTAGAGTAGAGAACAGAGAATTAGATTTTTTGTGTTGAGATAATGAAAAAGTAGTGTTTTTTGTTATGTCAGTCGTGTTGAGTACTTATCTTTCATTAATCAACTTTTTTAAAGCAAAACTTAGATTTTATTTTGTCTGTTATCTCTCTCTCCGGTATTCTTACGCTTTATTTTTGTCCTTAAAACTAGTGATTCAAAAACGAGAGCCCATCTGAAGAAACTGCAGTTAATACCGACTTATATACTGAAGGAATTGCCATCTCTTCAAGTCTGGTGAGTACTGTCACTGTCTATCAGTGCATCAGTTCATCAAAAAAGAAAACTAATACTCCTTTTTATAAGATTTTTATATAACTTAAATATATTTCTCATTTTCCGTATCTAAAAATAAATTCCATATAATTTATTGAATGCCCAAACTCTATGCCCATTAAACATAAAAATATTTTAATTCAATAACTCTTGAATAAACTTGTCTTATGTTTTATATAAAAATTCTTTTCAAAAAGCTCTTAAATTCAATTTTATATGATTTTCTACAGACCATTATTATAGTTAGTGTATTAGATTTTGTTTTATGCGGAGAAATATACTCATGAAATATCCGCATTGTATGCGAGAGAGAGAGAGAGAGAGAGAGAGAGAGAGAATGTCATTAAAGTTATCTAATTTTGGAAATGTTTTCTCATTGAATGTCTGTTAAGTGAGGAGAAGGTAATTGAAGAGTACAAAGAGCTGAGGGGTCAAAGTCGTGGCCATGCGATCGTCAAATATATGTCAATAATTGAAAAGCAACCGACATATGGGGTACACTTCTATGAGATCAAAGTAAGCCATTCATGCATTCATACTATTGATTAGTTTTTGAATGAATATTTCATTCAATTGTCTGTATTAGACATGTTTTTTGTTTTACACAACTTTAGCGCTTATTATATTATATAATATCGTAGCGAATGTGAAATAACAGTGTTTTTTAATTTTCTCGTTGTTTTCGCTACCCGTGCGCTCATGAAAAGGATAAAACAGGTATTCCGTATTGGCTTGGACTGAGCTATAAAGGCATCAATCAATTTGATTACAACGATAGACGTATTCCGCGTCGAAATTTCCAGTGGAAACAACTCGAGAACCTGTACTTCAGAGAGAAGAAGTTCTCCATCGAAGTCAGAGATCCAAAACGGTATGTCCATTGCTATTCACTTCTAACATACAGTATACTCCCAGTTTAGTCATACTATGTTTTGCAATCACTGTATCACAATCAAAGTATTTACCTTTTGATTGCTAGTATATTTGTCTTTAAGTGGCAAACATTTATGTTTTCAACAAAACGTTTGGTATTTTAATGATTAGATATCATATCATATTTTATTTATTAGTCATTTAAATATAAGTTTTCCGTTTACGACTGCAATCTTAGATACTTCAGTACTTTGAGAGTATATTTTAGCGCCTTTTATACTACATTGCGGTTTCGTGTGCTATTCATTTGGCTCAAGTAGTAGTGATCCGAGTGCTGTACGAATGCAATTAAGTGCAATACTTTATCCCCTATTTGTGCCGTTTTTAATGTGTATTTTCATCGGATTTCATACTTAGAAGTCAAGTGAAACTCGAATCAAAAGCGATTTGTTTTTGAAACCAAATCTTTTTGGTGAATAGAGAAGCAGTTAGTCTTCGCTGACTCGTGAATTGAATGTGTGTTTCACTCCTCGCACTCTAGTGTTATATTCAGTACACAAACTCCCGGTGCGTTTGGATTGTAATGAGACCTCTCTCCTCCTAAGTCACCCAAAATTCTTGACTACCATTGAAGTCCTTTTGAACACGATTTTTGAAACGTTCGCTTATATTGAGGAACTATTTTTGGAGTCATTATTATCACTGGTTTTTGTATTCAATAATAAAGTTCTTGTATTGCATTTGCATTCATAATATTTTGCACAACAATTTTTACACAAAAAGCACTTTTCTCTGTTGCACTCAAAACTTCACGATATGTTCACTTTGAAAGAGTTTTGATGATCCGTACGTTTAGTGCCTATTGAATGCCCTATTCTTGTTCACCAATTCATGTTGTGTGCCATTCCCTGATCACAAATGCCATTCCCCTCTCTATCTCCATAGTGTTGTGCATACATTAAGTTCAATCAATTTATATGAGAACGCAATCGAGGAGTCGATCGACACGTTTGACGATCTCTCGACCGCAATCACTGATCCAACGACACAGTAAGTGCACCCAATCATCCATTACGGA
>CAJPVJ010000306.1:0-28724 GCA_905397405.1 Oppiella nova
ATAAATAATTAAATCGTAAACAACACTAAAAACAACTTTTTGCCATAAATTAGGATATGAGTTATACCCATAGTTTTTTGGCACCCATTATAAGCGTGGAAATTTTCAAGGTGTTAAAATCTGTATCCAATATTTTGCTATTTGGTTAATTACTATTCAATTTGAAGTCTAATATTATACGTTATACTTGAGATATACTTGTAAGATTTTATATATAAAACAAAATTGCTCCTAATTCCCTGTTCATAATAAATACCATATAAATGGTAAACTTTTTATAGTAAATGGATAACAATTAGTTTAAAATAATTACTGTATTAAATATGAGAATTTTATTTATAAACTGTAATCAAAATTATTTCTATATATATATTGAGTTTTAATATAAATTTATTTCTAAGTTACATTGGTAATGCAAGCACCGCGTGTATATATGACCGAAATATTATCTCGCTATATTTATATAGAAAATATATATCATTTCATTAATTTTTTGCTGGCATTTGGTGTAAAAATTTATGACCAAAAGTGATATATTTTGCATGAGTTTTGACCGCAACTTCTACTTTCGATAAAAGTTAGTTTGCATTCGTATCCATCCATTGGTTGCGATAGTTATTGGTTTCCAAATATAGTTGATATCTATTGTGACAAATGGCACCCCGAGGGCTGTTTGGTCACCGGAATGGTAGCAAATATTTTGTGTCTAAAATTTGTTTGTTTGCCTAATATATGGTCTCTATTCAGGAGTCAATATATTATTGTTTTGCAATGTATTAAGTGTTCACTATTTGTGTGAAAAGAATTTGTTTTTTGAAAAGTGTTTGAAAACAGTATTTTCGGTCCAATCGATGCTATTATTCACAATCAGTGGTGACATAGGGTTTGACACAAACTTAACAACACATGAGTTATACTGAAGTTCTTCACTCTATATATCAATAGTGAAGTCAAATACATGAAACTTATTTCGAGAAACTGTTTGATAAAGTATGACATTAGAGCACCGGTAGGTTATTATTAATAATTTATTAACCACCGAAAATTAAATTTATATTTATAATTGTTGTTTGAAGTCATTTGATATGTTTATAGCATTTAAGATTCAAATTGACTATAAAATATATTAAATAAATGTTTAAAATAATTATAGACATTTGAAATAATGTATTAATTGAATTATAAAATACAATAAGTTATATACACTTGAACATAGACAAAAACTATAGAAAGCATTCATTTAGGAAAGGGATGTCGATTGTAAGTTATATATTGCTAAATTAAAGTATAATAAATGAATTTTTATGAATTAACTCATAATTTTATCTGGATAATTAGTAGATTTTGGTTACAGTTTGTAAATAATTTGTATAAATACTTTATATGATAAGTGGTACTAGGATTTTAATTCGTAATTATAAGCTATGCTATTTAAAAATTGTCAAATAAATATTAAATCATTTTTGTTAATAACTTAATATTTAGCGGGCTATAAATATGATATTAGAGTACCGGTAGGTTATTAACTACCGAAAATAAAATATATATGAATAATTTTTTTGGAAGTCACTTGATATGTTTATATCAGTTAAAATGCAAGCTTTGTATTACAGACCATGATGACCAACTATTAACCCAATTTAATGTGCTTTTAAACATTAACTAAACTTTCCATATAATATTGAAATGTCCAAAGATATTAATTGTAAGTTATTATTTAAATTTAACTTTTAAAAGTGAATTAACTCAAAAGTTGATCTGGATATAATTAGTAGATTTTAGCATAATGAGTGACAAGTGTTATATATTATGTGAAAATTGAAAATTATTTTTTATGGTAATAATATTCTATATGAAAAGTTACTCGTATTCCAATGGTTGCCCAAATAAACTCATTATGCTTGCTATTTAAAGCTATATATTTATATAAATATTTTGGTAACAGTTTGTAAATAATCTTTAGAAATACTTTGTGTGATAATAGTTACTCGACCTTTTATTCATAATGATAAACTACGATATTTACGTTTACGTATTTGTGTTAATGTTGATTCATAACGCAAAAATTACACAATAATTAAAGTATTTAATAAAACATAATGAGAATACAATTATATTATTGAGAATATAATTTATTTTATTGATATATAAGTAGTATTCAAAGCTTTTAGAAATTTTAAGCAACTTAAATTTTTAGTTGTAACCGTTTTAGACCCAAAACTTATCAGTTGTTTAGAGACAGAAAACTTTTATTTTATTTACAAAAAAAATAAAGTAATGAAAAATTAAACTCAAAAAAATACACACAAAACAAATAATTTAGTGAAAAAAGTATTGTCAGAAAGAAAGAAAGAAAGAAAGAGAGAGAGAGAGAGAGAGAGAGAGAGACTACTAATAGTAATCAAATGACGGAATGTTTAATACTGAGAAAAAAGTTCATAAATCTAAATAAAAACTATTGTGTCAAATGGTGTGCACCGGTAGATCTCCGGGAGTCCAAACAGTAGTTGACTGGCAGTCGAGTAATTATTATAAATGATATCTCTCTCTCTCTCTCTCTCTCTCTCTCTCTCTCTCTCACTACCGATGATGGTTAGGGAGGTTAGGGATGTTCATCAGTGGTGCCAAACCATTGCATATATGACTTAAATAGTGATACAACAAAATACAGCACCGGATGTCTGGCTAGCATTGAGTAAAAAAACTACGGGTGTTGTGTAATAATATACTGAATATTCTGTACTGAACGGTATGTATCATATGTGTATAAAAAGTGTCTGTTTTTAGCTGTCATTTATATTCTTCAATAATAATAAGAAATGTTTGTCATATAAAAAGTATATAATACAATATAATAATAAGTTATCGGGGTATAATAATATGACTGAATATATATATACTCCCGGTGTATGTGTCGTGTGTGTCAGACATGACTAAACATTTTCAAAATAGCAATTCTGATGTAATATTATTATATTTTGTTGTGGATATTCTTGAGATGTGTTTTTTTGTTTGTATTGAAAAAAGTGTATAAGTTTTTTAAATATTATAAATATATACTCGATTTTTCATTGAATAGCGAGTTTTGTTGTATTATTTATTTGAAAAAATTGCTTTTGAAATACTCATAAATATTATTGATATAATATTCTACTCAATCAAATGTATGCTCTCTCTCTCTCTCTCTCTCTCTCTTACACACACACAGTATAATATCAATGATTCACATCTGGAAAATGTTATCCAAATTTATTTTATGTTTGAAAAATAGAAATAGAAATTCATTTGTCATTTTTGTGTTTGATGCAAAATTTATAAGTACAATATACAAAACCGATTTTTAGTGAAATATATGTAAGATTTATATCATTACAAAAATATCAGATATTTCACAAAATTTCAAAAATAATTTATACGACAATCTTATACAGAATTTAAGCAGAATTTTCAATCACTTCATATTAGTTTGAGAAAGTATTTTGTGGTTTGTAGACAAAGACATTAAAATTGTTATTTTCTCCGATAGTAATGACTAGTATTTTATGCAACAAATACAGGCAACTATTGATTAAGTGCTGATTTGAATGGCTGTCCATTTCAGATGGACGTGCCGATTGAATTCATGGCACCGATTGACAGCCAAATTGTTGTCTTCCTGTTGTGTTAACTCCACTAAAATAGTAATCATAAGTAAAGCACTCTTGAAAAAACACATATAAATCCAGACATTAGTGACAAATCATAATAACAGCCTTTCCCTCACTGTCTGCTACACAACAGAATAGCAATCAAAACATAATAAAGAATTGGCACTAAAAATGTGAATTTAAAAAGTCTTGAATGGTATGGCAAGTGAATGAATGAATGAATGGGCACTGGTATGAGGGGTATGGTAGACACAGTGCCGCACTATAATAACAAATGATATTAGTGTCTGTTTTTAGGCATCAATTGGTGGCCCATTTGATTTGAAATAGCCCTGGTAATCGGTTTGGGTCTGAGTATTAACGGCTAATAATATAGTCTCACATCTCGTTACCACTAATTTATATCATTAGACGCTATAGTTTTGCTTCAAAAGAGATAGTGAAGAGATGGTGGAGATGGAGGGGCTGTTATCCTAACCTTATGGCCCTCTCATGTGAACAACAATTTAACATTTTCTCTGATTACCGGACTCTCTCTCTCTCTCTCTCTCTCTCTCTCTCTCTCTCTCTACCGAAATCCTGGTTTGATGTGGAGTTTGAGACGCCTTTTGAAAAATGAGTTTTGATGTCTTTGTGGCTAATGTTTGTCTCTCTGAAGTGAAATTAGTGCCAAACAGACAAACGAACCGTTCATTTGGATAAAGAATCGCTCGTTTAAGGCTTCAATAGAGACCTGAACCGGGAGTTTAGCACTAGTTTCGGGATTTATTTATTTCGGGTATTCAGTGATGTTTAAACCTATTAAATAAAATATATTAATAATTTTTTATATTAAGTATCTTTAACATTAATAATACTAAAATTTATATATATGTTTATATTTTAATAGTTTAATGTCAAAATGAATATATTTGTAAAATTAATTTTGATTGACAGCAGTATAACTTATAATAGTGTGAATTGATCCTGGTTACTAGGTACACAGCTAGCTAATTCTATTAAGGTTTAGCATGGGTTGAGGTTAACGTCTGGTCTCTATAAAAAAGCGATAATAATAGGTATGTTAGTAAAAAAGTGAGTATTTGAAGTGAAATGACAAGTGCCAATACCATGAGTGCCAATAACTACCAGTGCCCATGCCAGCACCGGTATGATTGATAAGCTCCGGCCTCTGCCATTTAGTCGTCGACTTTTTTGTTCATAAAACCTCTGTCTGTATGTATTTTTTAAGTGTAGCGATGCCTTGCGTTGAGCCAAACCCACAATTAAGGCCTCCCTCATCGGCCCCTAAAGTATGTTTAAGGCCTTTCAGTCTCGTATGAGATAAACAATGTTATTACGGGTCCATAACTCAAAAATGTGCTCAACCATGGCTCTTAGGGCATCACCAGCACTGGCAGCTCATATGTATGACAGGTAGGTTGGATCTCTCTCGCAATCTCTCTCAGACTCTCTCTCTCTCTCTCTCTCTCTCTCTCGTATATTCGTGCGAATGGCCATCAAATACAGATCAACACCAGAGAGAGAATGAGCGAAATATTCTCACAATCTATTGACTACACAATGAAAACTGTTGGCAACAATAGAGGCGCAAACATTAGACAATTACTACCTATTTGATCGTTGCAGCAAGCATGTTTGATAGAAAAGTTTAAGACAGGTATGAAAAAACAGTGACTTATTATTATGGATGAGATTGAGATGAAAATCTTGTTTCACATTATTATTACGAGTTTCCTCAGTATTCAGTGTATGAGCTATTAGTTTGTATAATATTTTGTTTGGGATTTTAATTCCTGAGCAATAAATTACAATTTAAATGTAAATGCAAACTATTTTGTCAACAGTTTTCTCACATTTTTGAACAGTTGTTTGCTTTGATAGAAATGGTGACAAAAAACTTATTTAATTACTTGTATTACACTATTATATCTAGTCTTACGTGAAATATTTTGGTTATCATTTATATGATGAATATTCTGTATGTGAGTTAATTGACATTTGCAGACAATAATCATATGATTGAATAGCAGTGAAAAACTAGTGAAACACAAAACAAAACCATAATTTGATTATTGTGTGACTCAACAGAATTAAGATTATAGCAAACTATATCCAAGATTACGATTATATTCATTACGATTATTATATTATATGTTATATGAAAACAACACATAGCCCTAACATTATATTCTTTGTATCCATTATCAAAAAGCACTTTATATTTTGAGAGATGATAGAGTATTATATACGATCTAAATATAATGTATGTTTTAATATTAATTTTATATAATATATTAGAGTAAGTGTAGTGAATGTAACAAATAAATGAGTTTTCAAATGCGATGCCATCATAAATCTTAAAATGAATAATAACTACAATGACTGCGAGACCACTATTAAATAGCGTACAAAAAAACAAGTTCATTAAAAATTGTTACGAAAATTAATTAGTTTTAGTTAAATAATAACTTTCATTCATTTATCTCTCTCTCTCTCTCTCTCTCTCTCGAGTTTTTTGTTTTATACGGTATTGTAAGTGAATAATGAGCTCTGAATTCAGAGATAAAAATATTATGTTTTATTACAACAATACACAAAATGAGAAGAATAATTATTTTTAAACAATAATTAACATTAAAATAATTATAACCCAGAGAAAACACACCGACCTTTTTGTAAGGATACATAAGCGAAAAGTGAAAGTCAATAAACGGCCGATAAATCATTTTCTCGTGGCTTCCCTTTGCTCTCTCTCTCTCTCTCTCCGATTGTAATATATTTTGTTATTTAAGTTAAACGCCGGAGACTTAAACTCATTGGCAATTGAAAGGAAATTTATTGACAAATGATTTGTTGGGAGAGAGAGAGAGAGAGTCTGAGACATACACAGAGAATTTATGGCAAAAATACAGATTAAGTGTTTGAATGGGAAAACGAAACAATGAATCAAATCGTAATTAACGATAACATTGGACGGCATTAATCAAAATGAATGATTGAACTGAACATCACTTTCATATTATTCAATAAAATGCTGTTTTGTCGGCCAATGAGACCCTATTTTTTATACAACAAAATGCCCTTAAATTGTATGCCATATAAGACATTGAGAGTGAGGGGAGAGTATAGTAAAACGGCACACCATTTAGCAATTTAATAGATTCAATAGATTACCATGCACACATACACACATACTAATGATCATCGCGTATATACAGCACCATTAGTCTGGGCACCGATGGGTCATCCGATGCAAGCCATTAATCTCATTCACTCGGTGTCTGTTGCCTTAAAAAAGGCCTAAATTTTCGCTTTTATTTTTTGACACAAACACTATTTAACGAGAATTTATTACATCGCGGGCTATGAGTCGGGGTATGACTGTCTGTCTGTGCACTCATTTGATTGAATACTGAATACCAGTGCCGTTGACTTAAATCATTGTATAATAGCATTCAAATCGGTGTCATTGGCAATGGTTTTGTAATATCCATATCCATACAGATGAGGGCTAACACATACATACAATAAACTCGTAAAATATTGTCTGAAGTATTTTTGTGGTCATAAAATATGTTTTTGAGAGTCCCATGTAATACATGAATGCCATTGAATTGATGGTAATATTAATATATTTGTCTTATGGTTGCGAATAATGGATATTTAATCGTATAATTTATATTATTTATTAAAATTGTGTAATAAATTATCGCGAATTTAAATAATGAATTGCCAATGTGTATTTTCTATATAAATAATGCATTTGTTTTCAGCGAAAATAGTAATAAATTATTATTTAAATATATACACGACGGTGGAAACATTTGTTTGCATTTATTTGTAAAACAAATATCATTAGTATTTGTTATGCCATTGATTATAATCTCAAATATAGTCAGTAACTGAATAATAGCTAGTGTATTACGAGGGATATAATTTATAATTTATTTTCTTAATATGATTTGGCTGAAAAGTTTATAGTTAATTCAGACGTTAGTTAACAGTAATTTTTTTTAACAGTCATAGCAATAGTCGGCGCTATAAACGGATTACTCGCTAATAACTCATGTATTCTGTCATCAAAACACATATTCAATGGGTTTTAATGTGTTAATAAAATGCTATTCAAAAAAAAGTTGTGAACTTATTATATAATGATTTGCAAAAATATTTTATTGCTATATATTTAATAATAAATAAGATTTGATAGCATTTTATCGTACGACGGGTTCGTTGAATACAATAATTATATTCTTTATGCCGTCTATTAAAGCGATAAAAACTATGAAATTTGCGTTTAATAACACATTTCCAGCGAAATGTAAAACTTTTTTCATTATCTGTCAGCTCTTTATCCGTAGCCATATATTCATGAATTGAATGATTGACACGAAATGAGTGCCAAATAATTTGAATGCAACTCAACGGTCATTATATTGTCTCATAAGACGATAATTATGCGATACATTTACGGCAACAAAAACACCAAAAACAGCAATTAATGTCGAAAATAGTGGAGTAGTTATCGTCAACAGTAGACACATAGACATAGGGAGCACCAAAAAAATCGTGATTGAAATCTTATATCTGACACAAAAATTGCATAAGACTTGTGTCCCAATCAATGCATATATCATTGAGACGTTTCCCATAATAATAATAATAATACAGTGATAGTCAGTAGTATTAAATCCAATGACAGCGCAAAATGTGATACAAAAAAGACCTAATTTTTCGCTGAGCTCTGCATTAGTGGGCAAAACACTAGCGAAGAGATGGATAGTTGTGAGCAAAAAGTGTACAGAATTTGTGTGATTAATATGGTTTGGCTGGCGATGGTGTATGTGCTGTCAGGGCTGGCACTGAGAAAGTGAAGATTAATGGCCGTGGAGTTTGGTGTGTCGGTCGGAGCACTTGTATGTCACACATTGTTAACGCATCCATAATATTATCGACAATCAATTGTCTTCCAGAGTGTATGTCTCTCTCTCTCTCTCTCTCTCTCTCTCTCTCGTGATCTACCCGTTCATCCCTACCCCCCATCGGTCAATCATAAACACCCGACACATTAATGAATAATCTGTAAAAATAATGCTTTTTAATCATTTAATTATAATATAAAGCTATTAATCACATGAGAATAATAGCCGAGAAAAAGACATTAATTTTTGAAACATTTCCAAAATAATTGTCAGTTTTCAGTACAGTATGAATACAACAGAAAGTTATGATAAAAATGTGTGTATAAAATGGTAACAAATTGTTTTTTATACAAAAAATATTTTTAGTTTTATAATGAATTTCATGTATATTTTACATTAACAAGTAAGTTTTGTTATAAACAACAAAATTCTTGCCGTTATCATACAATTAGTGTCCAGAATATAATTGAATTGAATGCACAAAATAAAAGCAATAGTAAAACGTAAAGAATATTCTCATGAATTGATAACACATTAAGTCTGACATTAATTGAGTGAATGATATTAATTGGTTTGGATGTGGTGTGTGTCGTGTCTGTGAGCACCGGCAGCTCACGGACAGGAAGTCCACTTCATTTATGTTGATATCTGACATACGAGTGGTGTGTGTATGAAATTTTTCGCTGATGTCTGTCCTCCCTGTGCCCCTTTGTGTTTGTGCACTGAAAATGGGTTTGCAATTGTAGTACAGTATAAACTAATGATAATTATATTCAGTTGGGAATAAAATAATTGATTAAATCATATGTGATATGAAAAAAGGGTTATGAATATTAACTCATTATTCACTTTATTATTGAGTTTTTCCATAGAATAATGAAACAAAAAAAATTTCCTATTGTATTGAAATTGTCAGACGAGAGAGAGAGAGAGAGAGAGAGACTCTATGAGAGAGAATATAAATGAGTGGAAATTAAGATGAGAATCATTTGCAGCATTGAATGCCGAGGATTATGGGGGACAGACATGTCAGTTGGCAAATCCCTGACAGAACAGCCGGTGCTATATTAGGCGCAAAAAGAGAGAGAGAGAGAGAGAGAGAGAGAGAGAGAGAGAGGTTTGACGGCACACGAGATTCACATAACAAATGATGTATTTATCGGAAAAATAATTTTTATGATATTATTTCGTGCTTTCAATCAATTTCATTGTATTTCATTCGTCATTCTCTCTCTCTCTCTCTCTCTCTTATTTGATTGTGTTTTCAACAAAACATCATTTTTCACCCGAAAAGGAGAGCACAGAAAGAAAAAACACAAATGGTTTTTGAGATGAGAAGTAGTTTTTTGAGTCCAGAAATAGAGTACAGAAATAGAAAGCAATGTTTCACTGGAAATGATGGACGACTGTCACACTAACCGCCCAACTGTTCCCATCGCAGCCGCCACTAAATTATCGTTTCAATCGTCGACTTTAATATCATATCATAGTTTCCCATTTGCCTACCATTCCCTACCATTCCCTGCCATTCCTCCGCCAAATCACTCTAAACTATACCAACTGTCAGTCACTTTAGTGCTAACCTCTACTTTCGTGGAGAAATAAAAATGCGTTTAAAATATAAATCTTTGTATTTAGAGTCAAATTTTTATTTATTCTTCGGCTCTCTCTCTCTCTCTCTCTCTCTCTCTCTCTCGTAGCCATTCATCTCTAAAGTGCTCATTGAATGCATAAATAATTAGAGACTTATGATGATTGCAGGCCTACATTCAAATTGCTCTTAACATTGAACGTCTAAACAATTTCTCTCTCCATTCATATAATGTCTAAAAATGTCTGCAAATTTTGTATGAATAGAGAGTATGTGAGAGAAAGGCCGACAAATGGGAGCAGAAATTTTAATCTTTATTACCGGCAGTCAAGCAATAAAAAGCAGATTTCGGTCTCAGTTTTTGTGTCTCAAATGATACGATGAAAATGTGTGCGTTTTTCGCATAATATTATAATATCGGATGGATTTTAAGGCATATATTATGCCGACAAATATCTGCTGATATGATCCTATTTACGATTTTTGGGACCCATTTGTGTGTAATATTCACGTATCTATTGATATGTATTTATATTATATTATATTATGCAATATATTCCCAGTTGTTGTTTTGTCAATACGTTTATGCGGTCATTGAATTTGTTATACAATCATAAATATAAATCACAATTCAATGGTTTGTGTCATTAAGACTAGATTTGTTTAGAGAATAATATTGTTTATAATAATTATAAATTAATTACTTATTCATAAATCACAGCAATTATTATAATATATGATTTTATTATATTATTAATTATTATCGTAATTTTAAAAGTAATTGTTTAATAACTCACTATTTAAATGATGGTTGAATTTATTGAACGCTAATTCATTAAATTAGTAAAAATTTGCACTAAAAGACAATTAATTTGTTGAGAAATTTATAATGAATATATTTTTAGTGCCAATTCTGTAGTGAATATTATTACTTAACAGACAATAGACTAGTCGTGTGTTTAAAGGCATTCTCTGTATGGCATAGGAATTGATGGGAATATATATATATTATATTTATTTGTATGGAAAGAATGGGTAATAATAATAATCATCTCAAAGAATATAATAATAATGATTAAGTGATATATTGTCCCGAAAGGCATAACTGCTGTCGCCAATGAGCATGGTGATTTATGGCTTATGTGTGGTGACAGCACGTTGATTATAAATTATGCCAGGACACAATCGATAAAAATTAATATTTTATATAAACATCAGCAATAATAATAATAGACACGAAAAGTTTTTTGCTTAACTTATATACAAGTATACGAATTGGGATTAAGTTTTCTCCCATCAATTAGATTGTTATTTTCATATCATATCTTATTTTTGTCGTATAAACAAGTTCATTAATATCCATTTTGTAGGCAATAAATTATCCATGATTACAAATTAAAGTCTATTGACAGCGCATTGATAATAAATAATAAAGCATAGGCGTAGGTGTTTGTCACAATTAGTAGCCATGTATGATTTATTTAAAAATGATTTTTTCATTTTGTTTTTTAAAAACTTTTTAAGTACACTCATAAATTATAGTTTTATTATTGTTATTTTTAATTAAGAACTCATTGCCATTATTTTGTATAATTTATGAATACTTATTTTAAAATTACCATTAAATTAATAACATGTTATAATAATTATGTCTAATTTCAATATTAAGTCTATATCTCGAGTCCAATTAATATAAATCCTAAGTAATGGTGGTGTCGTCTCCTCCCTGTCCTCCCTGTGTGCGGTGACATCGATGAGAGAGAGAGAGAGAGAGAGAGAGAGAGAGAGAGAGAATCTATGAGTGAGAATATAAATGAGTGGAAATTAAGATGAGAATCATTTGCAGCATTGAATGCCGAGGATTATGGGGGACAGACATGTCAGTTGGCAAATCCCTGACAGAACAGCCGGTGCTATATTAGGCGCAAAATATATATGAAACGTATAGTAAATGGAGTGAAAACATTAGACAACATTAACACCGAAAACACTGATAAATATATGTGTTTTACATGTGATTTCGGAGTCATTTGCTTTTTATCTCCACTTTTCCAGCAATAGGTTAAGACATTAGTGTCAGAAACAAGTGACGAGAAAATGTGATTGCATTCAGAGATATACTCTTCAGACTGTATGTGAGAGAGAAAGAGAGAGAATGGAGACAATGGGAGAGAGAGAGAAAGTGAGTGAGTGAGAGAGAGAGAGAGAGATTTGTTTTCACACTTATATAACGTGAAAAATTGTTATTTATTTTTTCGCGAGATTTATTTTTGTCATTATTTGTAGACTATTTGTTTGGAAAAGACAAATGGATTTAATTAAAACCTTAAAAGTTATATACAATATATTTATAAAAGTCTTTAATTAATTTAATTATTATAATACTACTTACTTAGTTAGTGTTATCATTTGAGTGTTATGATAATTAATTATAAAAAATAGATATTTGGGATTCTGTGATAGAAAAAATATATAAATTAGTTTGATAAAATAATATTATTATATATTATGTCCGCTATTTTCCTGAACAGCCAGAATAACCTGAATAAAAATTTTTAATTTAATTGAAAATCATCTGAAGAGTTTTCAGTTTTTAAATATCTCAGTTTATGTTCAAATGTATATTAATAAGAAATCTAAAAACTGTAAAAATGTATTTAAGGGAAAATATTGTGAGATATTTAACCAATGCTATTCTAAGGACTTTCAATTGCCGATAAATCTGTGACAATCGTATTGGTTTTATTTTAGTCTAGTATTAAATTGAATATAAAATTTATTTTATAAATACTGATACTGTATAAAGAGTAAAAGTATATAAAATGCCATAAAAAGTCATAGAGCTAAATTTCTAACAAGTTAGTTTAAGTTTTGTTATGAATTTACAAACAATTCATATATAATATTATTCTCGACTTGTATTCAGTGAACACTTACCACTAGTTTTGTGTTTACAAAAATCATCAAAATTTCATCAAAAAATCTTTAGTTTATTAAATCACATAAAGAGCTAAATATAGAGTATTTTTATACGACTTTTAGTATTGGAAAGGAAAGGGATCTTACGGTGGGATCAGACGATCGCCGCACAAGATATGCAAATAAATCAAATTTTAAGGCAATAATAAACCCTTTGATGGGCTGTCTGTCTGATCCAATCGGCTCTTCCTGTCATAAAAAGTGTGTTTTTATAACATAAGGAGATGTGTATTAAAAGTAAAACGAGAGAGAGAGAGAGAGAGAGAGAGAGAGAGCTTATCTTTTTCGGCGAAAATTGAATTTGAATTTTACAATAAATTTTATGATTAACTAAAACACATTATATGACTGTTTTTGTGTAGACAATGAGATTTATATGTTGTTTATATGTGTGTGCAGTGGAGGTCTGTTTGTCATGCATTTTTATTATACAAAAACGCATAAAATATTTATTTTTTGATGTGTAATAATAATAAAGTTTTTATGTCTTTCCTCTCATCCAATCTCTGTCTTAAGTAAAAATGCATTAATTTTTTCTATTTGTTGCTGTCGTATAAGAAATAAATAATAATTTTCGCACTAAAATGATAATAATATAACACAATAGCTGTAATAGTTAGCATAAAATACTATATATTTAATTTATATATGTATGCAATGAATGTGTATTTAACGCTAGAATTAATAGCAATGCACATTTGGCTACAAAAGTCATATACAGTATAACACATACAGAATATTCTGTAAGTTAAGTGTATACTTAAGAGTAAGGTATAAGTGGTTTTGGGCTATCAATGAAACATATTTTTCGTATAAACACCACATATCACTTGAAAGGGGGACTGGGATGGCAATGGTACTGTGTGTGTGTTTTATTGGGCACCGGGATTGTTTTAATGACATCCGAAAAAAGCCGTAAATATTTATTGCTATATATCTTATGGTGAGAATATGTCTCGAGAATGACATTTCTCAATTAGCACACAAATGGCAGATACCGGCGCTCTCTGTGGCGTTGGTGGTGGTGATAGAGGGAAGGCCTCTGAAATTTAGTGACAACACAACTGTATTTGTATGTTAAGCACCGACTGATAACAAACACAACACAAAACGCCGGCTCTATTACGGGCCGACAAAAGTCAAACCAAATGTTTGCATAAGTTTTCGAGAAATCATTCATTCATTCATTGCTTTCGTATATTTATTGTCTGTTTATTCAATGAGTCGACTATTTATACAGTATTTCACTCGTAATCACATCTGAGCGATGGTAAGGCATCTGACGGCCGGTCCTTATTATGGGATCCCCTGATGGCTACTAATCAACGCAATTGCTATTCAAAGCAAAATCTTTACCGTAAAAAAGTCCCGAAAACATAAATAAAGGGATTTTTATATGTGTTTCCAAACCCTAGACTAAACTTCTCGTAAAGAGTTAAAACTTATCTCTCTTTTGAGAAAAAACTTTTTTTTAAGTATTTTAGATTTGGTGATTGACTTAAGAGGCAAACAATTTTTCCGTTGAATATATTCATGATATTTATGATACTAATAGTAATTTTAAAGATTAGAAAATATGTAAAAATATATTATTTTCATTTTTACTCTTTTGATGTTTAAGAGGATTACGTGTTTGATGTGTCAGTCCCTGTCCTCCCCGTGTTATATATTCAATGATATCCATTGCCATTCATTTCTGTACTCATTTAGAGATTTAACATTACTGTCCACTAATCCAAAGTTATTGTAAACCATATGTGAGGGCCGAGGCTACCGAAGCGGCCCATAAATAATAATTATCGCACACGTAGACCCGGCTTATATTTTTCAATGCCAGTCCCATTTGGTTTGATATGAAAATTATGAAAATCTTGTTTTATTTTTTGAAAATATGTTATTTATTACGGAGAAATTCCCTTTTATTTATGAATTACATGCTTAATGAATGCCATTTGTATGGACCGACCACAGCACGGGTGGTATAATTAGCCACTTATGAAAGGGTTGTCGGTATGGTATGTATGTATGTTTTGATAGACAACTGTTTGAAAACACGTTTTAATACATAGTTTGGAGAAAAGTATGTAATATTCGGTGAAAGTCTTACAATAAAATTGTTGTTGGAGGGAAAGGGATGGCAAACATTGAATATAAAGTTTTAAATTATATGTCTTTGTGTGCGTCTGTTAGCCAACAAACGGCAGCCCTTTTCTGACTGACAGTAAAAATGATAATAAAAATAATACATAAAAATCTTATTATACAATTTGAAAAGTAAGATTTGATATAAAGTTTTGAGGGATTTATAAATAAAAACAATTGCCTTCTTTGAGTATAAAATATTTAGTATTTTTAGTTTTACTTTTGGTCTAAAAAACTTATACGAGTTTTTCAAAGACATGTTTTTGTTTATTCATAGAAGTATAAAATTTTTAAATCAAAACCATATATTATTATAAATAAAACTTTTTGATTCAAATGTTTCTATAATATCATGAAAGGAATCCTTGGAGTAAAATATTTTCTATGATATCAATGCATAATATGTTTGTAATAAATGTATAAAACAGTTGTTTATAACACAGAAAATTGCGTTTTGATAAATATGTATCCTTAATTAAGAACTGTTTTTGTTTCTTATAATAAATTTTTCATTATTTTTTTAACACTGAGGGGTCATTTCACCTGTCCGTAGCCACCTTTACCTACTCGTGGTCACGGACGGAATATCATACATAATAATAGATATATGTGTAGATATTGTGAGAGCACCGGCATTCATGACGGTTTGACATGCGATGCACCACAATATGCGCCCGTTTTATAGTGAAAATAATAAATTTGTGATTTTTTTTATAAAACAAGGAGTGAATGATAGGGGAACGGGAGGGAGAGAGTGAGAGTTAATAGTGAAATGTATAGTAAATGTGCGATTTAGGCGTCCATAATAATAAATAATGTTTTTTAGTGCACCTGTCGGGCAATAAAAGATGAAGTATTGGCAGTGGATGTGCCGTAGAATAAGCCCACAATAAAACTTAATGTCTGTCCCTTTCAAACATTACTCTCTCACTCACACAACCTCTCTCTCTCTCTCTCTCTCTCTCTCTCTCTCTATCCTTATGGCACGGTATTTGACTGTCGGTGCCATCGGTTATGATGTATAATATTATATAAAAGCGCATTATTTTCGGTGCCAAAAGTAAAGTATGGTTATGTCGGTTATGGCATATTATGTCCAAAGTTATGTTTAATCTCACTCCCGGTGCTCTCTCTCTCTCTCTCTCTCTCTCTCTCTCTCTCATCCATTCACTTATTTATAATATTTATAATACCGTATAAAATATATATAACAGAAAAGCTTATTGTGTTAAATAATATGATAATTCAGTCGGTTTTTATGCAAAACCATTTATCTGTCGGTGCGATAGAGCCGGTGCTCTCACATATATACACCACACATACGGTTCCAGACATTGAGATTTTATAGCCATCACATAAAAAGACAATTATTCACTGATAATGAACGCAATGCAGCTAGTTTATTTTGGCCATAAAATATTTTTAAATCACTATTTTGTTACGTTTTATGAAATGGTTTTTCACATAAATCTCAGCGGTATTTCTCGCATGAATTGAATGTTTATTACTATTTAATTATTTGCGCAAACATTTCACTTCACAATTATATCATAGATATAAATATAATATATTTTTTCTTGTATGCCTTTCCTTCCTGTCCTATCCTAATCTCAATCATACCTGCGCTTCAAATTTAATGCCAAGATCTGCGAGTTTGATGGCGTTTGTCGTCAAATAAATTGTCATTTTATTGATAGTTAGTTAGAGAGAGAGAGAGAGAGAGAGAGAGAGAGAGAGAAAGCCATAAAATTAGTATCTATCTCATTTATGGTCACAAATTAAATTTTTATAGATAAAATACGAAAATAATCTGCACTTTTGAATGCAATTTGAATAATTCAAAGTAAATTAAAACTGACATTTAAAACGTAAATTTAGTCACTAATAAAACAACCAACAATTTATAGGTCTCTCTCTCTCTCTCTCTCTCTCTCTCTCTCGTTATAAATACAATAAAATACAATAATTTCAATACAATTCTGCATTTATTAGACGCAAGACTTTAAAGTGGAGATTAAATGCTAATTCAAAATCAAAACATTTAAACATAAAGTGAATAATAAATACAAAAATACCATTTTATTGATGTCTATGAAATGAATTTGTATTTTATTTATTTGTTTATTTCTAGCAATAATTTTAGTTTATAGTTAATAACACCAACAAAACTAATAGTAAAATAAATAAAATATCTTAATAACCATAAAACACAAATCCATTAAACAAATATTCAAATGTATGTTAATCTCGACAAAAAAGTTATTAAAACCATGATAACAATTTTTGATTAATATTTAAAGTATATATTATTTTTAATAAAAAAGTTTTATTCAATGAAAAATTGTTGAATAATTAATTAAAACTATTTTTGTTTATACTGTTGTGTCGGTTAAGTACTAATAAAATCACGAAATAAATTAAACACAATTAAAATGTATGAGACTTTTAGCGATAATCTCTACGAAAAAGCTTTTTATGATATCTTTTTTGCTGAGAATATCGCGATTTTTTCATAAAAAGATTTTTTTAATCGTAAAATTAGTTTCTGAAAAAAGTCTTATCAAGAAATTTATTTTATTACTTCAAACTACAGATTATTTTAATAGTTTTTAATTATTTTAAGTCCACACAGCTTATTGGCGTAAATACTCGCGTATAAATCAAGTGTTAATTTCGCAGATTTATTGTTTGATTTAATAGTTTTTTGAGATTTATATATATTTTTTTGTGCTACACTTATCTCACATAAGCCGTGAGAATATTTAGCAATTATTCAGTCGTTTTTGCGGTTAATTCACAAAATAAATGTTATTTTTTGTGTTTTGAAATTTATTTGGGATTTATGTTAATCATGGACTTTTTGAAGTGACAAATATTTCTCAAGTGATATGATTTTAGTTATTTATAAATTAATTGCGAATTTGTCAATACTTCCTAATGGTTTTATATTTATTAAAATAAATTAATATATCTCAAACTATTTATTTTAAATTAATTTTCAACTAAAATAAATAATATTTAACAAATTAACAAATAATATCCCAAATCCCAAAATATTTTAATTTTTAAATATTCATAATTGATTATTTTCGTCAAATATATTTTACAGTTTTTAGATGTCTTATATTTATCATTAAGTTTATTTATTTAATTAATTAATTTCAAATTGTAATAATTAACTTAATATAAAATATTGTGATTTGTAAAATCACTACTGAATATAAAAATTTAAATATAGTTTTATATCTAATTTTAGGTTGAATACTAATATCGGTATAAAGAGTATGTATAATATTTCTATTTTATGAACTAATACTGGCATATTTAGTTTTTTAAAAATATTCAACCATTTCTATATTAAAGTTCTTTGTGTTTATTTTTAATATTTTTCAAAACTAATTAATTAAAGTCTGTATTTAAAGTGAAAATCACAAGCAATTCATATTTGGGACTCGTATGCAGTGATGAATACTTACCACTAGTTATGTAATTCATCTAAAAGACAGCTAAAAGTATCTGCAAATGTGTAGACCATTGATCATCCATACACTGGAGAGTACAGACAGTGAGAGGTTATCAGATGGATAGCCCGGGTATGTATGGGTAGGGATGTTAGGGATGGTATGGTATAGCGAGTCAGTGAATACACAATATTAATGAATTGCTTTCAACGAGAATTCCACTTCTCATTAGTTTTATAGTCATCCATAGCTCTGTAGTGTAGGCACTGGCAGTCACTCGGGTTGGCGCACAACCATTTCTGGTGCCGAACCCATCAGCCATACCGATGCCATTCATCCATCTCATCCACTACTGGCGTACTCGTGTGCTCCCAGTGCTCTCCTATCGTTTACTTTTATAAATGAATTTTCTGGAGGCACTACTGTTCCCCTTCATCTCTCTCTCTCTCTCTCTCTCTCTCTCTCTCTCTCTCAGCGAAAACATATTGTTTTATAAGCAGTCGATGCAGTCAGTCATCAGTTATATATGTCTTTCACAAAGCCATGGATGAGATTCAGGCGATAGAGAGATAGCACTAAAAGAGATTATGGGATACACTGTAAGCAATATACATGTATTACGTGTAGACTCCCAGTGCTATGGGTACGGGATGTTAAGCGGATATTAATGGTGGCGTCGACATCATCCAACATATATTGCAATTAGCGTCGACTTCAGGTAATTATTCATAGATATGTAGGTCTCACACGAATAGCACTGTTATGTTAGGCATATATTTGAGCCCTATTTGCAAATAATATAAGAATCACTTTCGCTCTCTCCCGGTGTCTCCCGTTCCCCAAATGCATAGCAAATGTATTAGACATTAATGATATTAAAGTAGGAGATCCGAGACGCCGAGCCTACCAGTCCCTGGTATTCCAGTGTCTATCGGAAATACAGTCCACTAATTATAGTGTAGGTTATGCCATAGATGTCATAAATTATGTTTTTGCTTAAGAAATAGCTTTTTTAATAATAAGTTTTCGCAAATGAATTCATAATTTATTGCTTTATATTTAAAATGCTTTTTTATGGTGCGACCACTTGTTGTAGATATATTCACTGATAAGTCAAATATTTTGGTATTTAGTTCACAAATATGAGGTAATTTAAAACGAAATGTTTGGTTAGTTTTCTGTAGGTTTTGTGTAAATATATTTTTAGTTAAACTAAACACAATAAGTTAACTGTAATTGCACTTTTTCAATAACCCATTAGCTATGGAAATAAGATTCCGTACTCACGTCTAGTTTGTTATATAAGTCAAAAGTTTTTTTTAAATATAAGAAAATTATATATAATAGAAAGTATTTTTACAATAGAGTACTTAATTTTTTTTGTTCAACATTTTCATCATTGTCTGTGCCTTTATTATAGCATATTTTTGCTGCTTTTTTGTCTCAAGTGGTTTACAATTCGCTACACACTCTGTAATGATGTATACATTTCAGGCCAACGAGTAGTAGTGGCAGAAAAACATGCATTTTTGGGACTCAAAACACATTAAGAGCTCAAATATTTAATACGAAGAGCTCTTAGACTAATAAAAAGTGGTTCAAAAAACAGTAGAGAATAAATGCAAGTAATAAGTATAATTTTATGTATAAAAATCATAATAACTTATTTGTAGTTTTTGTTGCTATTTGTTTAACTTGTTTGATGATTTCCGAAAACTAGGGGAAAGGCATATATTCCGGTAATTGACTCCATTATAGTCTAAATGAGATCTGAAAATATTATGCAATTTTTGCCATAAATTTAAAGTATTTTTATATAAATTCTTAGATAAAGTGAAAACATATTTGTATTAATTCCTTACAGTGCCAGAATAATAGATAATAGACTTAAATGTTTATTACATAAAAATATTATATCTGTCATTAATCACATAAATTTAATTTTTATCTAAACATCATATAAACTAAACTTTAAATATAATATTTAAAAGTTTTGAGCAAATGTTATGACTTTAATATTCATAATAAAAGTTATTTAGTTAACATAACTTGTAATTTTAATAAAATTTATTATACACACAAAAATCTGTTCAACAAATTCCTATAAATAATATCAATTAAATAGATATCAATGCATAACATAAATGCTTACATAATATTGTGACAAATAAATTATCGCATAATTATTGTCTGTCAATATGTATATGCGATTTATGTAGCTAGGCTCTCACATATAGTGACTGCCCCTATGCCCATTAGCACTGGTAGATATTAGGCAAATATAAATGTGTGTCCGATAGATATATTCAATAAAAAGCATATCTAATAAACCGTGTCTTAAGGCATCGCAAAACACCACTATTTATACCAGAGATGTATCGATAGATTGGCTTTTTATGGACCTTAAGAAATAAACGGCATATTTTTAGGTCCTCTTATGGGACAGGCATTAAAATTTATTACTATTCATTAGCGATTAATCTAAATATAATATTATATACTTTTTCATTTTTATAGCAAACGCTTATCGCTAATAAAAATTTGTTAGTTTTTTGTGGCTGTCATTTGATATACAATTTACTCGTTTGATTAAACTCTTTTTGAATATAAATATTACTTAATTTGAGACATTTATGCGGGATATTTATATGCGTTTAATATATAGCTGATGATTACTTACGATATTAACAAATAAAATCGTATTTATAGCATAGGAATCAAGTTTTAAAAAAAGTATATCTATAGCGATATACAGTATACATAGAGTTATCTAAAGGTAATAACAATAAAATAGAGAAAAATAACTAAAAAATCGTTCAAATCTTATGGGATCTGTTAAGATGATGGGCGCCCACAGTGTGTGTATGTGAGAGACTCCATGGGATGGACAGGTAGGTCTGCCTACGCTATAGACGACACGATTTTTATTTATAGTAATTAGCAGCCATAAGAAAGTCAAGACTAGTGTCAAACAAATCATGAGTTTATACATTATTATACAAAATACTCGATAAATAAGCAAATTTAGCGAGTTAATGCGATTCATATCTAGTATATCTTAGTTTAATTGCACACAAAAATATACTTCATATTTATGGCCATGAGATATACCGCACGCGTAGGCCATTAGCCGGGTCTCCGCCGTCACCGATAACTGTGAGACACATCCGAGTGGTTCATAAAAAATCGTAAAACTTATCATAAAAACTGGTAATAAATGTGTAATGAATTTAAATATAAAATTTCAGGTCTGAGTCATTGCCGGGTGGTCTGTGCCATAGGGTTTGGTACACTATTTGTGACACTAAAAAATACTACAGAATATTCTTATTGGTTATATAGTAATGTTTTTTAGTATTATTTGAGGGGAAACATAGAGTTTTTAATATGCATTTTTTGGTTACGATTTTCAATTATAGTTTTTTTTGTCGAGGGGAATTCATAGATCACTGTCTAATAGTGCATGTACAGACAGGTGTGTGGTGTGTGTGGTATGCTGATAACTTATCGTGGCCGTCAGTTATTTTTAATACTACTTACACCGTAAAGGAAACGGGCTAACCTTTCCGCAATGCTATCTGTCGGCACATACATATATTATATGCCATATACTCGTGTATAGATATATGGATGTGTCAAACGCCAGTACCACTGCCACCACCGCACCGACACTTCATACAACTGCCATGAGTGCCACCAATTTTATATACATTTATGTTATCAAGTACAGTCAAACACACTTATTAATAAATATGTAATAGATAAAAAATTAATAAAAGATAATGTTTAGAAAGCTTACAGATTTTAAGCAAGAATTATGATTAATTAATATCGTATAGTAACTTAATAGTGTAACCAAGCACAAATATTAATGTATTTATTAAAGTTTTGTTTAGTGTAACCAGGGTCTATTGAGAATAACCGACAGCATACCCAAAAATACACAGAAAAAAGTGTATTAAACACCAAAAATATATACACAAACATAGACATCAAACTCCCCGTCAGTATAATAATCCCGCTGATAAAACTGTGAGCAAAGGGTATGTTAAGTTAACTTTACAGTGTTATGTACACGATCAGAAACTAACAGACTGTAAAGGTCCCGTACACAACAGACCCCCACCACACACTGACACACACCACCTCCCCCTCCACATACTCGACTGTCAAGCACCCAGTCCCCCTTCCCAGACCCATGTATTATAAGGAATTAAAATTATATATGTTTTTATCAGACATTTCACTTCGTGGTCGACATAATCGTTGACTTGATGTCAATCATTGGTGTCTATAGTTTGGAGAGAAAAATATGTCGAAAAATAATTGAAATAACTTTGTTTGGGACAGACATGTGAAGTGGTTGTCTGTCGTGTCCTGGCCCCCTACATATAGGGGGTATAGTAAAGTATTTTGTATTAAAATGTTATCGATTTCGGTCAACAAATCTGTTTTAATATATATTACAATGCTTAGCACTCCAGTAACTCACCAACTTTTCATAGGCATTAAATTATCACAAACGCTCTCTAAATATTATTCAAAAATTTATAGAAAAGGATAGTAAATAGTGTTCTTAATATGCAAACTAACAAAGCTTTATTTTTAATTTTTGTTTGCGAAATAAAAATATATAATTTATTTAAGTTTTTTAGTAAGAAAAATACACTTTTTATGGTTATAAATGAGTGTTTAATTGAAAATCGAGGCCAAGTATTGGCTGGTGTGTGAAGTGTCGGGAAAAATTAAATAAATATTTAATGGAGAGAAGAAAATTAATTATAATTTATTGTGAATAGAGTTTCGCAGACAAATTATATTAGGAAGTAATAGTGAACTTAATTTTTTCCAAGATGATTAATTCATTTTTAAACTATTTTTCATTCACTTTTTAAAAATCATGATTAGTGTTATTATTAAACATCAGTTAATCTTATTTCGTTTTGTATGTAGTGTTGGGAAATGTATTTCTCACGAATCGAGTCAATCAACTCCAATGTTATAATTTCTATGCATTTCTAACACATGTCTTACAATACAATCTCAACGATTAATCTGCGAAAAGGCTTTTCGCCACAAATTCTTGAACACTACAAAGTCCTACATTTATACCTCCAGTAGAGCTAATAATACCTAAAAATTGATTGAATGCCACATTAATTATAAGGGCGACTATTTCTAATACAGAGTTTTGCACTGTTTTTCCTATTATTATATTTAGTGTTTAAATTGAATGACTTGAATGAATGAATGAATAGGTTTTTCGTATGATTTATGTGAAATCAATTCAATTGAAGTCGTGTTCAGACTCTCTCTCTCTCTCTCTCTCTCTCTCTCTCTCTCTCTCGTCAGTATAGTTGATGTCTACTTATAAACAGCACTTTCACTACTCGTATCCGACTGTGCGGATCATAACTAGCGGATCAGTGGGAGGTCAGGAAATCCATGAAAATGCCATCAATAGAGATGAACACCAGTGCCACAGACAACACACAGAAAGACAACGTTCCGCACAGTATTTGAGCCATCAATCAGCCGGCGCTCACCCGTCGATGCGTTTCAATAGGTTTCTGAGGCTAAGAAAAACGCTTTTTATGATGAGATGTCAGTCCCAGAGAGCCGGTAGAGATAGACAGTGGGCCAACACAGTGGAGAGAGAGCACCGTTGGGTATCCCGCGGCGATAAACACAAGACCTCCCTAAGCCGTGTCCATCAACGTGTCTCTCACTCACTCGACCCATGGCCTCACCAAATAACTGCCACTTTATTACTTGTAGTGAACACACCATTTCCACCTTAACTTTGGATGCCCTGGCCATACATATCCCCATAATATACAGTACTCTATGTGTTGTAAATGTGGCGCCGAATAGGGAATTAGCGATTGGAGGTTCTCTATGATAATACCAGTGCTGCCCATCATTTGCTAAGATTGATCGATAGATTGATGGCTACACTAACGAGAGAGAGAGAGAGAGAGAGAGAGAGAGAGAGAGTTAAGTATAAAACCATGGGAAGTAGTATAAGGCGTTTATAGCCAAGGTACAACAAGAAGAAAATACCGCAATTATATGTCCCACTCCTCCGAGTGCCCCGAACAGTGTGTTGAGGGCTGTGGTGTGTAATTAAAAATTGTAGCCACAAATAAAAATGTCAAAACAAAATTTATGGCTTAACTATAAATACAATTTTTTTGTTGGTTGAAAACTAAATGCATTATTGACTGGAAATGGTGTTTTCACATGAATAGCAAATAGATATTGTTAGTCTAGTATTTTGTTATACAAATCCCATATATCCTTATAGTCTGTGTTTGGGTTTTTTAATAGTTGTGTTATTCTCATATCCTTTTTGACATAACATTTCGTAATGTAATGAATATAATGCTATTTTCGGTTATATTCATTGAAATTCTTCACTCTATTTCGTAAGCATTTGTTTAATAACACAATTGTCTTGATATTTATTTTGTGTATAGCATCTGGCATTTGGCCCATTCATTGTCCATATATTATATATACAGTGAGAGTTAAACCTCCCGTCTCAATGAGGGCTGGGAGGTAACACACGCTCCGACATTAATCACACACCAAATAACACCCAAAAATACATATAAATTTATATACATGTATATAAATAAATAAAATTGAAATCTAATGATACAACTCTTATGGCTGAGCCTAAAAGTCTACCCCACAAACTATGATATCACACAAAAGTTGCGTATGCTTTTCATATAGAGTTGTATAATATATTGGTTGCGATTATTAAATCGTAAGACTAAAGGGGTTTTCAACTCGTGATTGAGTATTAAATTATATACTCTTTCGCCCCAAACGCCACACAAATGGTTAAGAATAAGATAGGAATCAGTTATAAATTGCAGAATATTTTCTGTACTTATTATTCACGTCTCAGATGTAAGGCTCGTATTAATGAATTACATGTATATCTTAATCATAGACTTCCACATCATGGCTGCAGATATGATAAGCCAATATACCTGAGGTATAATAGCAATCTATAAATACTAATTTGATGGCCATGTATATACTGCCGGTGCGACCCATTTATGATTAATACAGACATAGTTTCATCGCCGCCAATGCATTCATTATAATACTCATAAATTTCATTTATGTTTTTAGTCAGAATATATACTAATATAGATGTCATGTACATATAATAATATAGTATAAAATCAACAAAAAGTAAGTAGGCTCAGTACGTAAATTAGGTAATAGATAAGAATAGGTTTGTTGTGTGAGTGAAGGGTTCGCGTGAATTGTAGTTATTTTTCTTCATAAATGGCAATAAAAAAAGTAGGAGAAGCACAACAAAGTCAGTGAACAACACATAGACTACCTGTGCTCTCTCTCTCTTTCTTTCTCTCTCTCTCTCTCTCTCTCTCTCTCTCTCTCCAGAAGCGTACCATAAAAATAACTCATAAGACATAACTCTATAATTGTTGATCTCTTGAAGTACTTTATACTTATCGCATGGTTTCCGGTCCCGACGTATCGTTTTAGTGACCATTTGTGACGATCGGCGCACAAATTATAGCACTTTTTTCCGTGCGCTTTACTTAACGTGAAATTTACTGACCGTTAGATAGCCGCGAATTGACAGAAATCCTGATGTTGATAATCGCCTATAATAAATACAACAAAAACCAACATTATGGCCGGGGGGAAAGTTTATTATATCAAATATGTGCCGGTGCATTTTTCTAGGCGCCGTGCGTTTAAACTATTCACAAACTATTATCAATTAGCGATTCCCTAAGTATTTATGTAGTTTAGGAGTCTCTCTCTCTCTCTCTCTCTCTCTCTCTCTCTCTCTCTCGCCAATAGGCGACCAATTATTTAGCAATTTATTGCCGACGTATATATAAAACTAAATATTTCTTAAACTTAAGTTATCTATTATAATGAAATGCACTGTTCATTAGTATATAATAATACGGTCCATAAGAATTGCATAGCATTTGACTATAAACCCCAGAATTGGACTATTATTTGCTATCATATATCCATAGCCTGTAATCGTATCTCCACTTAGATTGAAGGCCAAGAATATAATCATTTGTTATTCACATTACAACCAAATTATTAAATAATTTTATATATGTATACAACAAAAACAATATATTTTTTTGGCTAAACTAGTTGTAATATATCTGTTTGTCTCGCGATGTATTAGTTCAATAAAAACAAGTAAATTATGATTATTTAGTTTTTTACGATAAGTAAAAATATAATTAATATTCAGTTTTAAAGGGATTCCGTATTTTAAATGTCTTTTTCGAGTTAAGTAAATGTCTGAATCGTGTTTACTATTCAGTGTATTGGAAAGAAAATGTATATTTGTTTTGTTGCTTGTTATTTATAATAATTATAATAAATATGTTTTAGTTTTATTAATTGAAATAATTTCTGTAAAATAAAATTTAATGTATAGTAAAAATTGAAAAACTAAAATGCTATTAATGAATACAATTTAAAAACATACAAACCTATGGGAAATACTGTATATTAGGGTATAAATTAGGGTATATATCGTAGGGTTAGAGTCGGGGAACTCATAACTTACTGGTCGTGAACACTGGACCCCAAACGCCCGGACATACATCTCTCTAAATAACTAAAAACTAAATTAAATCCTGAATGTAATACTAATTTCATCATTAATTTACTGTTTAATTAGTTTTGCGTTTTCTTATACCAAAAAAACTCATCCATAGATGTGATGTCAAGATATGGTAATTGTTTTCAACACTCGAGTCATTTGTTTTCATAGCCTATGAGTTAATCCCAAACTTGAAGGCACTTAACATTAGCTTCAGAAAAGGCAGAATAGATTAAATTCAGTGAATAATTAGCCCTGTATAAATTAGTGTATTAATTTTGATATCAATGTTAAAGTACTTCATATGTGATATGCAAATGAGTGGTGTTTTACAGTGCATTGACAGACAGGCCGTGTGTTTCACAGCAAATGTTTGCATGAAAACAGTGTTCACTCGGCTATACACTGACACTCCGTATGATGGAGTGGGGGCTCCGGGATATATACAACCCCTCCGAAAACCCTTTAGATAATAAACACTATACATGTATACTACTTATGATGGGCACAGTATGTGTGCCTATCGTATACGAAATCCCGTGTAATAAAACATCCGCTCAAACAATAAAAATATGATAATAAATGAGCGCTTGTTTTAGACACTGATTAGCATTGAATACAAATAAAAAAGTAAATGAAAAAAGTTTTTTGGCTTTTGTTACGGTGTGGTAGGGCTTAGAGTGAAAGGGTTGTGCGGTTTTAACCCCTTTTTTCGTGAATTAATTGTTTATTAATAAACGCCAAGGTCTGTAGTACAGACTCTGTACGGTGAGCATCGGGAGGTATGGTAGTAATATATTTATGAGGGTATACGGAGGGTCTGTATGTTTTCTATTGACAGTACACGCGTTGAAAGTCATTGGGAATATATTTATGGCGATATGATATTAACTCTTTGTGTGTGTCTTTCGCGGGAAGTCATAAAAAGTTGCAAAAGTTTTAGCATTTTTAGTGATTGTGAGAAAAAAAATTCCCCGAAAAAGGTGTTCAAAACATACGAACAGAAAAATTACAAATCAATAAATAATACAAATAATTACTATTTGTGTTGAAAAAAGTTTTTGAGAAACTTTTTCTAATCACTTGTCATAATATTTTTGAGTACAGAGAAGGGGCCCTCAAATGTCTTTGAAGTTTACAATCAGTGTATTTGTTGTGAAAATTATTATTTTTTGGGCGCAAATATAAAGTGAAATATAATTTTGTTTTATCTTAATATCGGTGTTCGTGTGGTGCGACCAGAAAACTACTACTGGTGTTAGGCATCACCAGATCCAGGGGCCAAATGCTAATTATTTTGTACGTATCGTGTGTGTGATTGAGAGGCAGTGTCTCTCTGGCTGTCTATCT
>CAJPVJ010000307.1:0-28669 GCA_905397405.1 Oppiella nova
ATTTGCGACTATTTAGACACCAATTGATCGGTAAGTGGATCCATGTGTTGGTCACTCATGTGGTGTCCATTTGAATGTATTTGCAATGAATTGAATACTAATTGAAAGCCGAATGCAAAGGAAATGTTGAAGACTTTGACCTTTGGTTTGATTAGCTGTTGACAAGTGTTGACTATATCTGCAAACCATTGACTCATTTGTCTGTTTTGTCTTTCATTAGTGCAAAACGTGTCGTCCATTCGACACAACTATACGTCGACCAGAAATGCGCTGAAGATTGGGAGTGAGACGAAAGTGATATGTCAGGGCATCACTGGTAAGCAGGGCACTTTCCACTCGAAACAGGCCATCGAGTACGGCACCAGAATGGTCGCAGGGGTGTCACCCGGCAAAGGGGGTCAGACACACCTCAACCTTCCCGTCTTCAACACTGTCCGAGAGGTAGGCATTGCAGTGATGACCACCACATCCACCAAACCATACCTCACACACAGTATAGCTTCACAACAATATGTTGTTTTGTTGCGGTTATCGACTGAACAGTCTTTAGCTTATCATTAGTTATCTAAGAAGTGCTTTATATGACCGATAAGTGTCTCGAAGTTTATAACAATTATTTATGATTTCCTTAGGATTTATCGGTTTATTAGTTACGAGTAATTCATTTAAATGACAAAAGCATTGATTATGACATAAGGAAAAGAAGAGTTTAATCTTAAACTTGGATTAAATAATCGTTTATTTAGTAGATATGAACAGAAAATAAAAAAATAGACACAAAATGATAAACAAGTGAAGAGTAATTGAACACAAAGATAACAATTGATACTCAGTTTGTTTGAAATAATTAACCATTGGTTGTATGGGAACAGGCGGTGGACAAGACGGGCGCGAACGCGACCATAATCTATGTGCCGCCACCGGCAGCCGCTAAGTCCATACACGAAGCATTGGATGCGGAAATACCTCTGATTGTGTGCATTACGGAAGGCATCCCACAGTTAGATATGGTTAAAGTGAAGAACAGACTCATCAACCAAAGCAAGAGCCGACTCATTGGTCCCAACTGTCCGGGTATTATCAAACCGGGCGAGTGTAAGATCGGTATAATGCCCGGACACATACACTCCAAGGGCAAGATCGGGATCGTCTCCCGTTCGGGAACTCTCACCTACGAGGCGGTACACCAAACAACTCAAGTGGGTTTGGGTCAGTCCTTATGTATCGGCATCGGAGGCGACCCTTTCAATGGAACCAATTTTATTGATTGTCTCGAAATCTTTTTGAAAGACAACGAAACCAAAGGTGCGATCAATAGATTGAACACAAATCGTGTGAATTGTGTTGAATATAACGTTTTGCTATAAAATAGGAATCATTTTAATCGGAGAAATCGGTGGAAATGCTGAGGAATTGGCGGCCGAATACTTGACACAAAACAATTCGGGTCCCAATTCCAAGCCTGTCGTCTCGTTTATTGCTGGTCTCACTGCACCGCCCGGTCGTCGTATGGGTCACGCGGGAGCCATCATTGCTGGCGGGAAGGGCGGCGCTCAGGCCAAGATCGACGCCTTAGAGAGTGCCGGCGTTACAGTCTCGCGATCGCCGGCACAGATGGGGTCAGCCCTTCTCCAGGAGATGAAGAACAGAGGACTCGCATAATGTCTTGCAATCGATTAGATTTTCTATAATTAATATTGAATTTTGCGAATAAAACAATATTTATGTTAATTATAATATAAGACTCGATTTTAACAGAATTTCGTTATAACTATTGATATAAAAGTTGTTGAATAGGAAAGCATTTGTTATTTCAATGCTGGCCTTACCTTTAGGTTCATTTGTGTTGTCAAATCATTTAAATTAAACTTGATTTTAAAATTTTATTGTTCATCAGAAATGCAATTTATGATTGAATCAAATAAAATATACACTTTTAACAGTTTTTATTGATTTTCCACAACATTATCGAAAAAGACAATGTGTTTATTAATTATAATTTGTTGTTTTATACAATTTAAATCGAAATCTAATGTTCAAACATTTGTCTCATATATAAGATTACAAATTGAAATGAATTGTACCGTAAATTCACGAAAACGTTTATCCGTTCCGTTCTCTACTCTTATCGACAGAAGTCAGCGAATTAGCAGTCATTTTGAGCACTCATTACATTCAGACATCATCTCATCTTTTAATGCTTTATATAATAATTGATTTTTTTATTTTGTTTTTCTAATTTTAAGTGAATTTTTTCATTAAATGACCGAAAAATAATCAAAAAGAAAATTATATCAATTAAAAAACACAAAAACCGAAATATATCCCAAAAAAGCTTTCAAATTATAGGATAATTACGACAATTATATCATAGGATTTGGCAAAAGTTAT
Source organism: Oppiella nova (assembly GCA_905397405.1). Taxonomy (NCBI): domain Eukaryota; kingdom Metazoa; phylum Arthropoda; class Arachnida; order Sarcoptiformes; family Oppiidae; genus Oppiella; species Oppiella nova. The sequence continues at coordinate 2,392 of CAJPVJ010000307.1, forward strand.
ATAAAGAGATAATTTTATGCATTTTTTGAGATATAGATTATGTCTTGTCTTTTGGTCACAAACTCAGTAGACGTCGTCCTTAACCCGTCCGCCGTCTCCTTCGGACACAAAGCGCTTTCGTCCCCTAAAAGTCAAATGAAGACAGTCGTGAATACGTGCTTTAAATACTGGCATTCGTTGAACACATACCTCGACGGCAAGTTCTTGAGGACATCGTTGGGCACGAACTCATCCTTCTGACACTTGAGTGCAAACTTCTCGAGAATAGTGTAGGCGTGCGGCACATCAATGCATATCTCATGCATCTCCTCGAATACACGATAAAAGCCCTAAACACCAGACATAAGGTATTGATGAATAAATATAACACAAAATAAACTCAAAGAAAGCATACATTTCTCAACTGATCCAAAGTGACGATCGCTGAAGAGGAGAGAGACTTGAGAAGAGCGCAAATGAGATCCATAGCTCTCTCGCCCATGTCTTCAATGATCAAAACGATTGCTTCGTAAACAAACTCGTGATGAAAGTGGGGGACTTCCAGCTCTTGGAGACAACGGGTGGCCTCTTCAATGTCTCCGGAAGATAGAAATTCTTTGAGAAGTGATTGGATCTGTTTGATGAGGTACTTGACTGGTCTCATGCCGCCGCTGACACCCCAGACGTTGTCGAGTCGGACCAAGCCATGTTTCATACTGAGGAGTACGTCCGCGTGTTCAATGGCCAGACGGGCCTGAGAGCACTCAACCACTCCTTTGTATCGCTGAACGAATTTCGGAGGAATGCAATCGTCGGCCACCGCGCGGGCGATGAAGTTCCCCAATACAGTCGATGCGTTCGGTGTGTCCAACACTAGATCCGGAAGACTATTAAGCAATATATCAAAGCCTCGTTCGATGTCCTCCTCGTGAACCACACGTCCGTATAAGTCAGATATGAGAACAGAAGTCATCTCCCGATTAGAGGCTTTCCTTTCCATCGCAAGTGTAACCGCTATCACAAGAATTTGATGCAAATTCTCTCCCAAATTGATCTCTTCGATAGAAAGCACCACTTCATCGGTGTCTCCATTTTCAAAGTATTCGCTCAAAATGGGAGTCAAAGTGGTCTCGATTTCATTCTCTTCGAGCGGAGGAGTTATCGCTTCAAACTTGCAGACGTCCTGCAAAAGAGCACACCCTATAAAATCAGTCCCCAAATAGATCTACCATTTAATGCAATACATACCGCACTATCGGAATCATAGTTGGGATCGTGTGGGTCTTCCAACCCCTCCTCCACTCCAACCAACTCACTTCCAGGTCTACCCCACGTTCCCTTTCCACCGGCACCGCCTAAATATGCAACAAAACACATCCAATTACAATGAATGCGAGCATCAAAACACGTTCACCTCTGGGTCTCATTGAAATCATAGGAAATCTTATGGATTCTTATAAAAGTTTTGTGAAAAAGATTTTTTCCAAACTTTTCTAAAGAGCGCTTTGCATCACAAGCTATTGGAAGGGAATGTATGGTTTGTGTGGCAGTGCTATGGGTCGGCATAACTGTGCAGAAGTGGTGGAAACAAGTCTTTGCGACAACAATGAAATGCTCCACTTTTTTCTTAAATCAAGGACTGGGGGCTGAGAGGACTGGCTATGTATTGAACGTATGGTTGGCTATTGGACTATTGGTTTGCAATCATACACTGTATGACTATGTCGTCAATGAGAGAGTGGAGAAGCAGTCATTGACTTGTGTTTTGAAATTGAAAGTTACGAAAGTTATGTCCTTAAAATTGGTGAATGAAATGAAAGTGAATGTAAAGTTAAACTAAACACTAAACCAGAAACCTATTTAAGACAACCGTTTTTCCCGTTAATTCTACTCCGGGTTCACTCACCCCTACCTTTTTCCTTATTAATTCATTCAAACAAATGTTGAAATAATTATCATATTCTCAACAAATCCATTGCGTATTACATTAGCCTATAGTCTGAGTCATGTATGTCTTTCCGATACTTTTGTTCATTGTCTCAATCAAACCAAAAACTCAATCCTAATCTATATTATTATGTATTTCAATGAAAACATATTCATAACACGTTTGTACTATACTTGTCATACAATACATTCATAAACAATACTCTATTTAAAACAATTCAATAAAACATTAAATTATTTGTTTTCTCTCCAAGACTTAAACGGAAAACGGATTATTTTTACTTAAATATTTAGTATTCAACACTATGTCCTGTAATTGAAAGTAAAATATAAATTCATTTATAAACAAAACAAATTTTATTCACAGCATTTGACAATAATAGTAATTATTTTGTCATAAATAACTTCAAAACATATCCTGAAGTGACTCCAAATATAGTTAAAATAAATTTGCAAATAAAACGTCTGATCAAACATTTGGCTAAAAAATAAGTGTTTGTATTTTTGCGGTTAAAACTTGTGTTAAACATATAAAATATGATAAAATCGTGAACTCAATAAAACTCATCACAATTTGTGGCTTTTATTTTGCATTTGGTTCATATAAACGACTTTTAAAAACAGTGAAAATAATTAATTAATATTTAGCAAACAAATAGTCGATTAAAATTAATTATTTATGCATTAAATTAAATAAGAAAACCAATACTACTATAGGAAATAAGAAAAACTGTTATGCCTTTCAATACAAATAATTTAAAAAATGATATCATAAAAGATTTATGACATTTGAGTTATTGTGAGATTTTCGCAATAAAAATGCAAAATACATAAGGGATTGAAAACAAAATAAATATATAAATAATAAACAATTGCGTGAAAAACAATTCAGAAATGAATACAAGAATTCTGTTGAAAAGCTAAGGAAGGGTTCAGTCTATGATAGACTATCATTGATAGTATTGAATCGGGTATACAATGAGCAGAGATATCAACAAATAAGTGGAAAAACAGGAATTATGTTAAATAAGTTCCAGTGAATTGTGTGCAAAAGTAAATCAAAAGTAAAAAATATTGAGTCAAAACATATTCTAAGGCAAAGTCTTAAAGGAAGTCATTTATTGAGACGAACACTGTGTTGCAAACAAAATCATACCCATAAACAAGTGTTTGTTATCTCATATAAGATCGAGTTTATGAAAACACATCAATGCACTTTTCCCACTTTATCCCATATTAACAATATTTTCAAATTAATCGATTCTCTTATACTGTACACACAATCAATGATATTACTGTATATAAATTTATAGATTGTTTTTCAAATTCATTTAATTGTAGCCCCATACTTATTACTCTATTGTTAAGATTTCATTAAACAAATTAAATAAACATTTAGTTGAGACAGACCTCGATATGGATGCGTGACATCCCATCGACTCTCTGTTTAATAGACATTATGTATTCAATTAATTAGCTAAACCTGGCGTTCAATTGTATATACAGTACGGTATAATTGACTTAAGATATTATGTATAAATTATTACATAACAATTCATGACTTAATATTTAAAAAATGACTATAATTTCACATTAATTCAAAATAAAAAATTAACAAATTAGTATATTTATTAGAATACTTAAGGAAAAGTGGGGATAAAATGTTTTTAATTGCTATAAATATATATATTTAATTTTATAAATGAAAAAACAGAATAAATGATAACGATAATAAACAATAATTAAATTATTTGTGTAATTATTTAATAAAAAGGTATTCAAAAGGTTTATGATATCGTAAAAACAAATGCCTGAAGTGTTTCTGAGCGACAAAATCAGTGGGACTAAGGGTTTGGTGGTTCACACAAAAGATTGTGGAAAAATACCATTTATTGATTGACATTGGATTCACAATACACTGAATTTTACTTTACTGTAAGACTTTGTGTTCAATGTGTACTTTTTCAGCACAAATTTGTAAGTCCAAGTCTGTGTAATGCGTTTTGTAATACATTTGAGGAAAAAGTATTATTTTTGAAAATTGGATGAAATCATGAATAAAAATCAAATAATTTTAAATATATTTTAGCAAGCTTTAAATATCATTTAGTAGAATTTATTCATAATATCTCTAGACAAATTAGGCAATAAATGAATTTTAAATTATACATTTTGAATTTTAAATATAAAACACTTTAAATATTACTTATTAGTGAATTCTAACTGAATTTAATAAGTTACAAATTTAATAAACCTAAAATTTAAAACTACTGTATATGCCTTAGAGTATTAAGAATAATTAATCAAAACATATTAAAATATTTATTATAAGTTAGGAAACAACAAATTGTATGTCTTTTGCAATAAAGTCTAATCAATTAGAAAACAATTGATAGAGAATAGCATTTGTTTTATGTGTTTATATGCTCACATCTGATGTTTTGTAACAATATGCCATAATCTAATATTAATATATATTTATAAACATACAAAATGTATAGAGAAAAGGCTTTGTGTTTGTACTTATTATTGAACAAAAGTGAGTTAAAATATCATATGTTTGCACACAATTTTCTCGTAAATCGTTAACTTATCTCATAGTTTTATTTATGGAAAGCATATCTGTTGTTTTTTAAATTGTTAATAATCTAATGTGAAGTATTCTAAAGTATATTATTAATTATGATTATTGAAAAGTCAAGAATATTTCAATGATTCGGTAAAAGTAAACATATTTCCAAATTCAATCGAAAGGCAAGTCTTTGTATTTAGAAATCAAGAAAACAAACAAAAAACAAATCGAGTCAATAAAATAATCCCAATATATTTGATAAGATATGAGAGCACTGTATGTAATATAATATATCTTAAAGTACTGTACTGTTGTTACCAAAGAGTCAAAGTCGTTATTACATAGAATTACAAAATGTTATATAAGTTTAAAATATTATTTAGAGAATAAGTACTGCTTTTAAAACGTTAAACATTGCATACAATAGGAATCGTTATAAAAAACAAAAACATTTTATAGAATAGAGTTGAGTGTAGGCGAGGGAACAGGTATGGGAAGGCATAAGAATAGGAGTTTTCGTATTCATTAATGAATGTTTGCAATAATTAGACTTTTTTCGCCTAAACTAAAGATTCAAATATTATTGAATGAAAACGAAAACCGGTTATAAAGACTCGTTTTCTCCACAAAAGTGATCACAATTAGCGTTCAGTTAAAAACTGAATCGATTTACCGGTCATTCCTAACAATCAACAAATTCTTGGTTTATGTTTGCCTTAAATGTGAGCAAAAATAATAAGTCAAAGAAAAATAAATGTGTTTTACATTCAAAATAGCGTTAACAATAATAATAAAGTTTTTATATAATAAATATAAGACTATATAAACGATTAAAGCGGTTTTCCACTTCTTATGAAACTAATTAAAAGGAAACTAAAACTTATTTTTGACGAAACGTGAGCTCAAAATAATAACATTTTGAATAACACAACAAATCAATAATTAAATCGACAATTAATTGATAATTTTGTAATTTTGAATGCTTTCCAAATGACTAGATTTATAGGATATATAAATACACAGATTTATATGTATAATAAGAATGAGAATAAATTCAATGACTTTTGCTTTTTTAAAAGTCTTGTGATTTGCAGGGCTTTTGTTTACTATGTTTTTTACATGAGTTTTAAATGCTATTTAAAAGCATTTTTTATATAAAACTTAAAGACATAACATAACACATGTCTGACTATTTCTAACGTGTTTGTATGTATGATAATTAAGCGAAAGTACTCACGGCCTGATCGCAGCATAATTATTGCTATATTTTTATATGTTTGCCGATTATTAGACAAATTATGTATTGGTTTATGTTTGCCTTAAATGTGAGCAAAAATAATAAGTCAAAGAAAAATAAATGTGTTTTACATTCAAAATAGCGTTAACAATAATAATAAAGTTTTTATATAATAAATATAAGACTATATAAAAGTTTTCCACTTCTTATGAAACTAATTAAAAGGAAACTAAAACTTATTTTTGACGAAACGTGAGCTCAAAATAATAAAACATTTTGAATAACACAACAAATCAATAATTAAATCGACAATTAATTGAAAATTTTGTAATTTTGAATGCTTTCCAAATGACTAGATTTATAGGATATATAAATACACAGATTTATATGTAAAACAAGAATGAGAATAAATTCAATGACTTTTGCTTTTTGCAAGTCTTGTGATTTGCAGGGCTTTTGTTTACTATGTTTTTTACATGAGTTTTAAATGCTATTTAAAAGCATTTTTTATATAAAACTTAAAGACATAACTAACACATGTCTGACTATTTCTAACGTGTTTGTATGTATGATAATTAAGCGAAAGTACTCACGGCCTGATCGCAGCATAATTATTGCTATATTTTTATATGTTTGCCGATTATTAGACAAATTATGTAATGCTCTTCATATCATTAGGCTTTGCATTTGCTTTTCAAATGAATTGAATTAAATATTAATTTATTATTTCGTATCATTCATATGCTATAAATACAACACTAGCGTAGACTCTCGTCAATCAATAGATAGTTACATAATATTAGGCAAGTGTTGGAGTAGGACTGGTAGGGATGGCAGGTATGGCAGTACTGAGTGTAGTGATGGTTCGGAGTGAGTCGATTCAATGAATTCACAAAACAAGTCAATTGATGTGAAGGTCACCTTTGTTTTGGTAGGACTGGGACCAAAGCCTGGTATAGACACTCCCCCTTCGCTGCATACAAGTGCCAAACCAATGGAAAGCAATAGTTATTTACTTGACTTGAATTCAAGGACAACAACACAACACTGTTTTGCTGTTGAAGCGGAGCCCGAGACCCAAACGAAACACACATTCACAGCATTCATACACTTATACATTAGCTTCCGCTCAAACACACCATTAATTGCCGCTAAAAAGGCTTATGAAACACAACAAACAAATATATCGATAGTATATTAAATTTAAAAAACTTTCGCTTTAATCATAACTGCAAATATGGGACACAAACGCTGAAGGAGTCACGTATACAAAGCAAAGCTAAGACTACCGACTACTGTATCATTTAAACAGCCTGTCCTTCCAGCTTAACACACATTTCAGGCTAAATCTAATGCAAAGAGTTATCGAGAAAAAGCATTATTTTGTACGGATATTGAGTGGTGTTTAGGGCGCGAAACTACAGCTCATGACATATGTCTGGCCACTGAGTGCTGAGGAATGGCATCACAAGAGATGCCACCAACCAATCAGTGCTCGCTTTGGTGCCACAGAAGGGATAGAAGTGGTGGCAAAGCATACACTCAACGCAACTCTATTCATACCATTTAAATGACTATCGATATACCAGTGCAGAGGCTATGCTATGCTATGCTTGCCTATGCTATGCCAGACTACCAGTGCCTACGATATAGCATTCACATCGATATTAAAGCACTATTGCTATCGAAAATACTTTTCTTTTTTTAGCTTTAGTTTACTGAAGCCGTTATATCACATATTGTCTCATATATGACACCAATTGGTCACGAATTGTCACCACAATTGTGGCCATAATTATCACTCAAACACACACTCAATGTTCACACACTTTACACAACACTTTCATTTGGGCTAACATTGAAAACAAACTCATTTGAGAGACCATTGCTTGCATTGATAGACACAAACATATGATATTCGGTGATAATTAAGAGGTGACGAGACATGACATGACATGACATACCCTTCTTTGGGAGTCCTCTTCCGAACCTTCCTCGAGATCGACGACTATTTTTGGTAAGCTTTTTGACATGGCTCCGTTGGTAGGCTTAGGGACGAGCGGATCCAGGTATGAGTCGAGTGACCCTGTACCTTTGATCACTGGATGCTCTTCATCCGACCCATTCATGCCATTCATGGATCCATTGGTGAAGAAGACCGACTTCGATGGCCTCTTAGCTCGTCGTTTGATGCGATCGTCTTGTGGTGTGCGCTGCATATCATCGAACTCGTGGTCACCGTTGAGGACAATGTCTCCATTGGAGTGATGGTTGCCATCAATCGGTGGTGAGTCTGGAAGTGATGGCACCGAATGGTTCACTCCATTGGAAATGACTATTAATTTGGGATTATTTGCCATTTGTTGCGATTATTTCTATTATATCTTCAGATTGCTATCACTTGACAACTGGTCTAACAGTTAGACATCAACTAATGGTCTCTTATAATAGTAAAATATAACGATTATCTACTCATATATCGCTTTAAATGAGTGGTAAGTCTTAAACTACAATCACTTCTCAGTCTTTCTTTGATGTTATTTTCAAATTTGTTTTTACTCTCAATTCAAACATACAGTCAATACATGAATAGCACTGCATATAGCTATACATACAGTCACTACAATACAGTCAACACTACCGACCAGTCTATTCATGGCTATAGGGTTTGCACACATATCTCTCACCCCTCACTCACAAACACTTATCACTCGTACGATTGAATCGTCTCTTTGTGATTGCATTTCATACATTTCACTCATCACTCACTCATACCATACCACTAATTAATCACTAAATGTTATCATTGAGCTACTAATCCATAGTCACATTGACCACCAAATCGGTGTCCATACAAGTTATCAATGCGTGAATCAGTGCCCAAACGGTCCCCTATATGTTGAACACTAAAAGCTCTTTATTTCTGCACTCACTTTGACTTGAGTTTCAAACTTAAGTGAAAACTTAGAAATTGTTTCAATGCTATAAAGAGTTGAAATGATGGCATGTCTTGGCTTATGATTACTTTGTGGCCTACAATGAAGCCATAATAGTGTCAATGATTGTGGTAATGGTTACGACGGGAGAGAAATAAGCAAAAAAACAAGTCTTCTTGTGGTAACCGACAGCCCCTTCTCGAGCAGTCATGTGATGCCTATGACGAGGGGTTATCTCAACAGTGAATGCCTTCACTCTTGTGGTGAATAATAAAGACAAACGACTCATAAATTGTCGGTTAATTGTGTTAATTGTGACACATTTTGACGCTAATTGTGAAGACATTTAATGAGGAAATGACGGCTAATAATAATAACAGTAATAATTCATTGGTCGATGAGTTTGAGAATGCATTTCAGGTGAGGTTCTTGAAGTGAATCCCAATTTGAGACTTTAATCCAATTGTATTGTCTGTAAAGTCATGTCTGTCTGCGTTGACAAACCCATCGACGGTTCACATCCACGACTCCGACGAAGTGAAGACTAGTGTCGAGCAAACTATTCAACGATTTCTAGACATCGGTCGACAAATCGAGTGCTTCTTCCTTCAGAAAAGACTCTTACTTTCGGATCAAAAACCAGAACTTATTTTATCAGAAGATTGCAGTGAATTGAAGAATGAAATCGCAAGAAAAGACCAGATTTTGACCAAATATTACGATAAGTTACAGCTGTGGCAGTCTATGATCAATGAAACGGTGGCTAATAGTGATGGCAGTCATCATCTTCAGAGACAGACATCTCTGAACCAGTCGATGACTGCACCGCAAACACCGATGAGTGGCCAACCATCGCAATCTCAGCCACCACTCAGACATGCCGTTCAGAGTCCAGTGGCTGCTGGCAATGGACCGCATTTGATGAGACCTTCAATGGGTCCACAAATGTCTGGACCAATGACTCCGCCACAGATGATATCTTCAGGTCCAATGCCAGGACCCGTTGGGATGCTTCCTCCCCCTCCCCCACAGACAGGTATGGCCAGCGGTCAGCCCACAAACATGGGACCAATGATGGGTCAGATGCCGACCCAACAAACTGGTCAACCAATGGGTCAACAATTTATGCCACAGCAGTCACATCCGGTTGGACTTCAGGGGCCTTTGGCTTACTTGGAGAGAACGACATCTAATATTGGATTACCTGATCCGAGACGTTAAGACGCAAACACTTTTCAAATATCAATCATTTATTGAAAAATCATTTTTTAATAAAATTGAATACAAATTAATTTTGGAAGAAATAGTAGTTTTAAATCCTTTGAAAATACAGCAGTGAATAAAAATGCATTCAATTAATCATTCAATTCATTGCTAAATAACGCTTTCGCGAAATACACTAAAGTCCTCATTGGGCGGCCGGCCATCCCTTTCCCCAAATACGGCACCTCGTCTTTGTTGTCCATAACACCAGCGATGTCTAAATGCATCCAATTTGGATGAGTGACGAACTCCTTGAGGAAAGCGGCAGCAATACAGGCCCCTCCGGATCCGGCGCCTCCAATATTATTGAGGTCTGCCAACTGACTGTCAGTCACTTGTTTGGTGAAGTGAGTGAACAAAGGCAATCTCCAGACCCGGTCGCCCGTCTGAACGCCACACTTCTGCAACAGATTCCAGTGTTTAGTGGTCGTCGAGAAGACGCCCACAGCTGCCGCTCCCAACGCCACTCTCATGGCACCGGTAAGTGTTGCCATATCGACGATAAGCTGCGGATCAAACTTATGTGCGTAACAAAGGGCGTCCGCCAACACCAGTCTTCCCTCGGCGTCTGTATTGTCCACTTGAATGCTTTTGCCGTTCATAGCGAACACCACATCTCCAGGTTTGGTAGCCGTACCACTCGGAAGGTTTTCACACAGAGGTGTCAGACCTAGTGATTGAGTATTCATTGAATGAAATATAAGACAGAATTGAATTGAACGCAAGACTTGCCGATTATATTAACGGCAGCTTTGGTGGCGGCCAGGGTATGGATGGCGCCGATGACATTGGCTGCACCGCCCATATCGGCCCTCATTTTATCCATGTTGAGGGATGGCTTCAATGAGATGCCTCCGCTGTCGAAAGTGATACCTTTGCCCACAAATACCAAAGGCTTAGTGTTCGGGGCGTTGTTATAATGAACCTGAAAACGCGGATCAGTTAGTTTGGTGTCTGAGAAACCATTTGTAATAAAATACCTCCAAAAAGACCGGCGGTTGTTCTGAACCATTAGTGACACTCAGAAAGGATCCCATTTTCATGGCCTCAGCCCAAGCCCTGTCCCGCACGTGAACCTCAACACCTCTGCCATCAAATGAGAGGATAAAAATTGAGACAAAGAATACATTAAAGGCAAAGAATAATACAATTTAGTCAACTGCTCGACAGCAATGTTTGCAAATCTTGTGGGAGTCATGAGATTCGCCGGCGTTTCCATCAGTTTTCGGGTAAAGTTCTGTCCGACGGCCAGACTCTGACCGTAGTTCCACTTGAGCTCTGCCTCCGAGTTCTTGGAAGCGTTCAAATGATTTAATTTAATGTTCGGTTTCTTCAGAGAATCGCCTTTCAGTTCGTCATAGTTGTAGAGAATCAGATGACTGCCCTCAGCAGCCGCCACACCATCGCCACAGTCATCCACATCTATCTCATCAATAGATCCGATATCTCTGAGAGTTCGGGCGCCGACTGCAATGGCAGTGCGGATGTTCTCTCTGTCCTCATCGAGCTCTTCGGCGTCATTATAGCCGGCATTGTTTGGACCCAAACCCACGACAGCCACCACTGGATGCGATGGACTCAACCCATAAAAGACTCGACACTTACTCTTCTTCAAGGGTCCGATTCTGTGGTCAAACACAACACAAGTGTTAAACAAATGCAAAAACCTTTCAAATGAGTAGTCTTTACATATTGATGGCATTCGTGAGTTTGCCATCAATTGTCTCATCAAATTTGGTGGCGTTTTCTGTGAAGACATAACTCTCTTTGTCATCACTTCTCTCATAAACGCCCAAAAGAATGGCTTTCTTCTAAGGAGACAATCAAATGGTTACTATTGTCTTAAATGGCATACAATTGGCAGATATATGTGAAACAGACCCCCATTTGTGATGATGTCTTCACTGATGTATTGATCGTGCGATGGATTGCTTTGAATGCAAACAAATGATTATATTTGCGGTGAAGTAGTAGTGATTGATGTGATTTCAACTCAACTAATGTCTGGATTACACGTAAACTGAATCTCATTTAAGGGTTACTTTTCACTGTAATTGAGTGACTGTTTGATTGTTGGCTGCAATCAGTGATTACTTTTACAACACTTACTCTCTGTTAACTCCAAAATTAATATTTTAATCAATTTTGCAGTTTTTGATTATTAAAAACCAAACAAAAAGCCTTTAAATAAAACTTGTTTATCAGGAATACAGAGATAGCGCTTACAGTGAATGCTTCACTAAACACACACTACTGTATTATTCCTGTTTTCAAATAACATACAATTCTTTACTCTATATTCTTAACATAAAAGTTATAAATTACAATATATCGTATAATCATTATATAACTAGCTTTACAATACTGTATGAATAGTTATCCAATAATTGATATATTGCATTTCATTTCTAGGTAAAGCATTTGAATTTCAATGGAAAATGTTTAAAATTTGTAAAATAATGTTTGAAAGACTCAATTGTCTGCAATGTACAGTAAATTTTAGACTATTCATGACTGATTCAATAAAAACCATATTAATAGTGTTGATTCAATAAAATATTCGGTCCTAAACGTCAGGAGTGATCAATAATTATGAAATTAAAAATCAAAACTTAGTATTTATTTGAATGAATAAATTACATGTTTATTAACTAGAAAAGAATAAAGTGAAACATTTTTACATTACGGTATCAAAAATTATGAAAATTACAAATGAAATCAATTAGAAAATGTTATCATCCAAAAGGTTATCACTTATTCCTCTGGTGATGACTCTGGACACGAGTCACTTGAGAGGTTCCGTCGACAAACCGAGTCTTGAAGAGAACGTTCGCGTTATTAAACATATCGTCTTTCAAGGAAACGATTATAAACTGAAATCAAAGTAATCAATGAATGAAAGGATATGATTGCAAAAGCAAATGACAGCAAACCTGAGAATTGCGGAAATGATTTCTAATCATAATTCCGGTGTTCTGTGTGTGGCTTTGGTCCAGAGCTGCGTCCACTTCATCGAGGATGTAGAGCGGCGCCGGATTGTACTTCAGGAGCGCCAGAATCAAAGACAGCGCCACAAGTGATCGCTGCCCTCCACTCAGTTCTGTCAATGAGTCCTTCCAGACGTCACCAAACGCCACCTTAACCTCCAGTCCGTCGGTCACACTCTTGCCTTCAGGCGCCTCTAGTTTTGCGTTAGAATTGGGCAGAAATGTGGAGAAAATAGCGCCGAAATCCACGTTAATCTTCTGCCACGCCTTGAAGAGCTCATCCTTTTTCTTTTGGTCCACTTCTTGCATATAAGTAATCAAATTATTCTTATCTGTGGCCACAATCCGACGCTTTCGAGTCAACTCTTCGGACTCCTTCTCCTTATCGCTTAACATAATGTTTGCTCTCATGTTAACCGTCTTCGCCAACGAGGCTTTCGTTGACTTCAGCCGATCTAACCGTCGCGTCGACTCATCCGTATTGAAGTCATTAAAGCTATAGCCAGTGCTCTCATTGCCAAACAAATGCTTTTCCTCTTCAATCCACGGGTACTTCCTCTTCATCTGTTTCACATGAACTGCTGAATCGTGTGAAGAAGTTTTGATTTTCTCGATGTCGTAATTAATTTGTTTTATTTTTATCTCATTTTCTTCGATACTCTTTAGGACGGAATCCCTTTGTCTCTGCATTTTCGACATTTCGTCCGAATGTGTCTTTAGAATCCTTTTGTGTTCCTTTAGGTCTGCCATCCATTTCCCCACCTTTTCCTTCACTGCATTCACTTTCCCTTCAATTGTCTCCATTTCTGAACGCTTTTCAGTGATTTCTGTTTTGAATTGATTGAGTTGTTGTTCACATGAATTCATTTGTTTACTCAACTCTTCGATCTCGAGCTGAAGACAATCGACTTTCTGTTGGTCTTCAGCCATCAATTTGCGTGACTTTTCGGCCTGAGTTCTGGCGCTCTTCAGGTTCTGTTCGGCCTCTTTGTGTTCTCTCTCGCGAATCGATTTCGAGTCCTTCAGCTTCTCATTCAACTCATTCACACGTTTCGTCGAATTCTTCTTAATCTCCGCGCAATCCTTAAGAATCTTATCTTCGGTCTGAAGCGTGAGTTTCAGGGCTTCGATCTCTTCCATCAGAATATGAGCGCTGTTTCCCTGTTGTAGGCGCTGTCGGACCAGCTCTGCCTCTCGAGCTTTCAAGTCATAGTTTTGCTTAATAGTCGTGTAATTCTTAGAGTGTTTGTCTAAATCTCTGAATTCTGTCTCCATTTCACCAAAAGAATGACTCAATTCCTCTAAAGTTCTCTTTTTGTCTAAAATCTCCGCCACTTTCGCCAAGAGTTGAGTTCCTCTCTGTGCGGAACCGCCCGACAGAATACCCGACGGTTCAAACACTTCTCCGTCATAAGTGACTGTAGTTTTACGAACTTCCGGATCGTAAACCACTTTTTTGGCGATTTCCATGTCCGGGACAATCAGAATATCATTGAAGACATATTTCATGGCATTAGCCAAATGGGGCTCGTATTCAATGAAATTGATGGCATAGTCCACGTTCTCACGGCCCACGATCTCCTGTGCCCTCTTCAGAGCTCTTTGGTCTGAATTTTGGGCTTTGATTCTGTCGAGAGGTATGAATGTCCACCTGTCCCTCAACTGTCCCCTATCCAGGATAGCTTTGGCTGTCTGTCCGTCTCTCACCACAACATTATACAACTTTCCTCCCGCGGACTTCTCTAAAGCCAACGCAAAGTTAATATCTTTGACGCGAAACAGATTGCAAACGACGCCCATAACAGAACTCCGGTCAAAGTTGGGCTGCGGGTCCTTAAAGTCAAACCTCGTCCTCGAGAGGCTCGACTCAGCGCTCCTGATCTCGTCCGACAGTCTATCGATTTGTCGCTTCTGTTGACCCAATTCTGACCTCAAATTCACGTGTCTTTGTTCGTCGAAACCAAAGCCCTCGAGTTGTGCTCTAAGTTTCTCCACTTCACTGTTCATTGAATTTATTTCTTTCATATCTTTATCGTAAGTATTCTTCGTTTTCTTTACTTCCGTTTCCTTTTTATTTAACTCAGTCTTCGAGTGTTTTATTTTCATTTCAGCCTTTTTTATGTCCGTCTCTGCGGTCGCGATCTCTTTCTCGGCGGTCATGAGTTGGTCGGCGAGAGTGGCGGCCGCCTCACCCTCTTTAGCGCGTGACTTACCGGCGCTGATATCCTCGAAGTCTTTCTCAGCCTTTTTCAGGTTTTCCTCTTTGATGTCATTGTCAGCTCTGAGTCGTTCCAGTTTCTCGTTCAGCGAATCAAACTGTTTCTGTTTGGAAGCCGTTATCCTGCGGTCGCCCTCAAGATTCTTACAGAACTGCATCTCTTTCTTCTCCTTCTCTTTGAGCTCTTCCTTCGAAATATTCATTTCTCCGATGAGTTTCGCTTCAGACAACTGCTCGCTCTTCAGCTGAGTCTCCAATTCACTTAATTTTCCGCCAAATTCTTCGTCTTTTTTCTTTTCCAGAGTTTTTATACTGTTTTCGATTTCATTGGCTCTCATATTGGCGTCTGAGATGAGCTTTCGGTGACCATTGATATCATTGTTCTTCTCCTCAATATTAGCCGAAGCTTTCAAACAGTTCTCCTCTTCGGCCACGAATTTAAAGGCAATGAAAACTTTGGACAGAGATTCCAATTCGGCGCTAATCTTCTGGAACTCCATGAGACCCGACTGTTCTTTCTTCAATTGATCCAATTTGGGAACAATTGTCTCATTAATGAGAGCGTCAATGAGTCGAAGAGCGGAATCCTTCTTCTCGATCATGGATTGCGTCGACTTCTTCTTCATCTCATACATCGACACTCCGGTCGCCTCCTCGACCATCGATAGGATCTATTGATAGCGGAATGAATGAGACATGAAATGACTCGATGACCACTTGATGACCACTGCATGCATACCTCATGAGGTTTCATATTTAACACTTTGGTGATCCTTCCCTGCATTATAAGGAAGTGTGGGTTTTGTATGTTCAGAGACACCGAGTGAAACAAATCGGTCACACTTTGGTTGTTAGATCCGAAACCATTGATCCAATACTTGGAGCATCAATGAGTCGAAGAGCGGAATCCTTCTTCTCGATCATGGATTGCGTCGACTTCTTCTTCATCTCATACATCGACACTCCGGTCGCCTCCTCGACCATCGATAGGATCTATTGATAGCGGAATGAATAAGACATGAAATGACTCGATGACCACTCGATGATCACTTGATGATCACTCGATGACCATTGCATGCTTACCTCATGAGGTTTCATATTCAACACTTTGGTGATCCTTCCCTGCATTATAAGGAAGTGTGGGTTTTGTATGTTCAGAGACACCGAGTGAAACAAATCGGTCACACTTTGGTTGTTAGATCCGAAACCATTGATCCAATACTTGGAGCGACTGTTGATATTCACCTGAAGTGCGGACACATTGTAGCCATTGATCGGCAATACTGTCATTCAATACAAACCTCACGTCTGATGACAATCTCGTCGTAGTTGTCATAACCGGCCGGACACTGTCTCTTGTCTTTGTTGTCGAAGTGAATGGTGACACTGGCTTTGGTGACACCCGTCTGTCCATTCTTGTAGATCAGTTCCCGAAGGTTATTACATCGCGCGATATCCATACGACTCAATCCCAGCACAAAACAGATGGCATCCAAGATGTTGGACTTCCCGGACCCGTTCAGACCTGTGATCGCGTTAAACAGATTGTCAAAGCCGTCGATCTTCGTCTCCGTCCCGTACGACTTGAATCCATCCAAGATTATGGACTTTATGTGCATTGCGGACACCAATTGTCACCTAATTATCACCAAATGACCACAATTTCGGTTATAATATAATGTGTTCACTGTTTTGGCGGCAAATCAATGCAACAAATGCTCACTAATAGTGTTACCGTTTGATTAGAGGTGGAGTTGTATTGAAACATATGGGATATGGTGTAAAGGGGGCGCTAAACATGCATTCATCGCATGTCTATTATGAACAGCACGTGAAGCACACTTTTATTACAATAAAATCAATTTAATTTGACATATGTTTTAGAAAATTATATTAATTTTACAAATATTTTAATTATATTTAGATTCATAAGGAAATTGAATTTTAGTTAATTAGTGATGAAAACTATATTATATTTCGCATGAATTGAATGTTAATTATATACAAATGCGAGCGAGAAATGAGTGAATCATTTATTTGTGAATAACTTTTCAAAACATAATTCAGTTTTCAATGAATTTTTCTTTCAATTGTGTTTCCATTTGAAGCCACACTTTGTTTGCATTGATTTGATCCCAAGAGTGAATTCTTGAGCATTTGGTCATGAATAGGACGACACCGAAGAAGCGGTCGACGAGATCGACGCCTAAGAAGGCATCGAAAGCGACTCCGAAGAAGTCTTCAGCGACTAATACAACCCCCAAACGGACGCCAAGCAAACGGAATGCAAAGCCACTGCCGAAGTCACCCATATCTGAGTCCATGAGACAAATGACAATCAGTGAGTTCTTCAGACCCCTCGCTTCCCAACCCATCGTCAAGAATGAGACAATTGTGTCGAGTCTGCGGAACAGACATCTTAGGGTTGAACCGATGGCGCGAACCAAACCGGAATCCATTGAAACAAATACAAGGACTACGAGAAGATCTAAGAGATCTAAAGAGTTGACTATAAGTCCCATATTTGGTGCTCAGAAAAGGCATTCCCCGGCAAATGCCACCAAAACAACCAAAAAAGTCAAAATAATGGACGAATCGCTTCCAAACGACTCGCTCTACAAGACGTGCGATGAACTGATAGATATCACCGCCGATGACGACACTCATTACGTGACGGCACAAGAGTTGCAACAATTAGATGAAAGTTGTGAACAAATGTCTAATTCTGTGGACAATAATCTGACAGAAGATAACAGTAAAGCTTCGCAAAAGTCTAACTCAAAGAAGTGTTCGCAGAAAAAGACTTCAGAGAAGACACAGATATTAAACGAACGCAAAGATAACACAACGACGGGATGTGATGGCGATTCGGACGACGAGTTGATCCCTGTTTTTAAAAGACTGGAAGTTGTGGACCAAAAGTGCGAGAATGTCTGCAAAGAGAATTATGGCAAATATGTGGACAAAGAGAGGCAAAAGAAAATGAATTATATTTTGAAGAACTTCTCTCGACTTCAAAGAGATAAGGAAATGCTTGACATTCAAGCCGTCGATGAAATAGACAAACAGTTTGCAGAAGTGATGGAAAGTCCGCAAAAAGACAATCGTTTGGATGATTGCGTCAAACCTCCGGAGGGTATCGACATTTTGTGTGAATATATTCCTGAAGCGATTCCAAAGAGATATTTAAGTGAACAAACATGTGATGGTTTCCCACTTAATGTCAAACATTTACCACTCAATCGTTTAATTAATTTATTGCCAATACTTTTGGATACACTGCAAGACAGTGAACGTCAATCACTTGTGACACATGTTTTTCAGTTGTTTTGTTCGCATGACTCCGACATAAGTGATCTTCAGATAGACTACAAAATTAATCATTTATTGGACAATAGTTTTGAAAGTTATTTGTCTGTAATTCTCAGAGATTTCTATCAGATATTGAGCAGAATATCATCAGATTTGAGAGCAATAAGTGATGAACAAAATGGTGACGAGAATAGAGTTCGGAGACAACTGACTAATAAAGAGTTGAAGACTTTGTCGAATGCCATCAAATTGATGACCAGAATATTGAACAACAGTTCGCTTAAACTAGAGGACATCGACACCGAAGAAGAACTGATCCAACTTTTGGTGATTATCTTTTGTTTGTCACTCGAATGTAGACTCGCCTTGAATTCCGATTGGATTATCAATTTGAAAGAATTGATATCCGTTTTGTTAATACATATTTGTATTAACGATTTGAATAGCAATTTCATTGTCGAGAGTTTGAGTGCCTTTTGTACTAAAAATTGCCAAAATAGTGACTCGTGTTTAAGAATCGTCTCATTGTTTCCAATGAATACAGACTTTGGATTGAAGCGAAAATTCTGTATTTTTATGATTCAATCACTTGTGAACCAAAAGTTAGATGATTGCGAAAATGACTTTAGTTTGACTTCAATTCAGATCATATTAAGTCGTGTCCATTGGAAACAACTCAAGAATGAAGACATTTATGTAATAATTCAACTCATTTCACAATCTATGGAATTTCCCAACGATTTGGTCGTCTATAAAGTGAGTGAAATGTTTGAATTAATCACATTTGAATGTACTGTCAATTCTCATATTAATGATTGTATTATATGCTAATATCAAAGGAAACAATATCACAAATCCTAAGCACTTTGAGCTGTGAAATCAACTCATTTGTCGCAAAGGCATCTGACTTGGAGTGCAATGACGTATGTCTTATGTCTTGTAATCTATCATTGATTTTAACTTAATTTCTTGTTTGCTTTGCCCACAGATCCACAAATCACTTATGATTTTGAGAACTATAGTAAATGTATCGACAAAACGATATTAATTTTATTTACAAATTTATAATAATTTATAATTTTTGGGTAAATTTTCATATTATAAGCTAATATCAATCATTTGATTAATTGCTATATATTTACTTTTTCTTTAAAAACTTTAACAATTTGTTTAAATGAATCGTATTTTGAAAATAATAAATAAAATAATTTCAATCCTTTGATATTAAGTCTAAAATTATTGGGTTTTCTCTCAATTATTCGTTTGAATGATGTGTTAATCAAATGGTTTGAGCGATAATTTAGTTTGAAGTCAAAGTATTGATCCTTAAATTCATTCAATCAATTGGTTTAGGCTTTGGGTGCGGTATTTGTTTTAAGAGTTAATTCAATTCAGTAATGAGTTAATAACAACCAAAATGTATTTCGGCATTAATTGTATTATTTTTCAAATATTTTGGTTTTATATTACAATACATTTATAGTTAAGACGACGAGAATAAAACCCTGGTTTTGATAAATAGAAAGCCTTTCCGTCTCTTTAATAACAGCAATATTTCTGAAATATGTATCGAATCACCGATTAATACAGTTATTATTTATTAATTATATACAAAACGGGCGCAGAGTTTGCTTTTTAATAGAATTTATTAGAATATAATAATAATATTTGACCAAAACTTATGATTTCTGTTGAGCGCAGACAGAGCCTAATTGTCGGCTAATGTGGCGGCGGTTCTGATGGCTGTCCTCTCAATATTTTCCTACGAGTGGAGGCGTTAGGAGATGTGCCACCAGTTCTGTTCACATTTCTAGTGGAGTTACTGTTGGCAACAGCGCCGGCCGTACTGTTGACTCGAGAGCCTGACGTCTGCCTCGACTTGTTTTGCTGTCTTCGGTGCAGAAGAGGTTGTTGTAAGTGTTGCTGTGGTTGAAAGGGTTGGTTAGGGTTTGTGTGTTGTTTGGCGCTGTTATACAGGGGTAAAGCCGTCGGCCTATCGTTTTCGTTTTCATTGTAGTTGGCATTTGAATGATTCTCATTCTCTGCGCCAAACACTAGCTTTTCGTCGCTGTTCTCTTCGTTAGAGCACTGGTATGTGTGGTTCACATACTGTTCATAAGACTGTACATCAGAACTAGAGTTTGAATGTCTCTCTTCTAAGTTTAGAGACTCGGTTAGTGTCGTAAGTAAGAGCTCCTGAACGAAGAGACTTCGGTCTACTCTTTGCACTTCAATGTGTTGCTGTTCCGCGTCAGAGAAGACCACTTCATTACACCTAACATCACATCAATCACACCATTAGTACTGACAACAACTCACTCATCGTTTCATTTGATAAATACCTCGAAAGTAGAAACTGTGAAGAGTTGGCGCTTTTAGGCGCAGAGGCTATACTAGTCGTCGTATTTTGATTACCGGTACTATTAGTAGTCTGAGTGACAGCAGCGGCGGCCGCGGCTAAGGTGGCGGGACTAGGATTGGGCTCCATTAGCACAACATAAGGCAATTGCTGTTGAGTTCCATTAACCGTCGAGTGAGAAGAGTTTGACTGCAGTTGTTGTTGAGATGACTGCTGCTGATGGCGACGAATCACTCGCTCGATGGGCGCCCTATCGAAGGGTTGTCTCAAAGGCGTGGAGGAACTCCTGTCTAACTGTAACTGCATTTGCAACTGTTGTAATTGAGGCGTTGCGTGCGATTGGCCCAAATTGGCCGCTCGACGCACACCAGACAACTGGGACAGCAGTTCGGCGATCGGATCCATTGAATCCCTATTGTTCGGAGACAATGACGACAAACCAGAGTTTGAACTGAACTGCATCTGCGATCGACGCGCTCTGACACTATTGAGTCCTCGTGTCGGATGCGGTGCTCTTCGACCCCTAATAGCCGTCTGCGGCTCTTCGTAAGCATCGACACAAATACGAGTTAAGGAAAAATCAGTCAAATTATTGCTATTTATATCATTATCTCTACTAATATCGGGTGAAAAGGATATCAATTCCCGAGGACTCCTGTGTTCTAGTGTCAGATGTGTTGCGAAATCGTCGGTCACGTGATTTGCTTCACCGCCGGGAAGGGCTGCACACACGGGACACACCTTCGCGTATATATCCATACAAACGACAGTTAGACATAAAATGGTAATCAAATAAATGGGTGTCATATCTGACCACTTCAGTGGATGAGTCGGCGTGTTCTGAAGTCACGTGTTCCTGAAGAGTCGCTTCAGTGAATCCCATTCGTGAACAGAAGGGACAGGTGTAGGCCTGTGGCTGTTCCACAGACACCGCTTCTCCGCCATAGTATATGTCTGTTGGCAAAGGGGTGGTTAGTGCGAGTGTAAGGTACGGCAAGGTATGGATCAAGTGGTAAGACATACCGAAATCACTTCTGGTAAGTATGCATTGCATGGGATGATCGGTCGTATGTCTGGTGGATGTGACCCCCGACTCGAAACAGGCGGCGCAGAGGTCGTAGTCGAAACATATGAGACATTTATATCGTTTACCCCTGAAGTTGCCCTTAAGGCACGAATCACAGCTCACTCCTGAGGCAGACATACCATCGATTAGATTACATTCAAGACAAACAAATTGAGTTCAATTTAAATGGTAATTAAAAACTCATTTCTACTGAAAATCACAACAAATAATGACAACTCTTATGAGTGTTTATTTTGGGCACTATTTTCACGGCAATTCACTTCAAAGGAAAGCCAAACTAATTCAAGTGATTATTAAACAAGTATTGCTTCAAATCACATTAAAGTATTCATTTAAATAATTGTTTCATAAATGTTTTGATTGGAAATTATGTCAAAAAGTATCGGATGTTTGCATTGAATCAGAAAATCAATAGTCATTTGAAATGATATGGAAAATGAGATCAATTTGTTTAGCAATCGATACCCATATTGTCGACAATGACTGCAATCAATACATGAATGAAGTGGACATTGAATCCGATTTAATGACTGGAAAAGGGATTAAAAATAAAGCAAAAGTAATAATCATATGAAATGATAGCCATTTTGTGCCATAAATGCAAACATCACTCAATATATTGAATGCAATGTCTGTTATATAGCAATGCACTCAATGTATGTCTCATTGCATTCATTGCACTCATCACCACATCACCAGTGGATCCACTCATCCGACCACTCAGTGGTCACATGCATGTGAGGCATACCTTCGTGATGAGTCGACATTCATCTAATTGTCCACAACTGGTATCACATTAATTCAATCAATTGAGAGCACAAATGGGTGACAAGTTTTCATGTATTCAATACCAAAGCATCACATATTCAGTACTCAATACATACACCAAATACAGTCTAACCTCTCGATACAGTCCAACCATACAATCCATGCAAACCTATTGCAATAGTATTGCCATACAATCCTATGAACGCATTACATGTACAGCACATCAATGATGTCCACTATTATTGTTTTCACACTCTTTTGACAATTCATTCAAAACTTGTGTCTCATTTGCATTTCATTTACAGATCAGTAGATTATAATATAATCAGTAAATCACTCATTATATGCATTTGATTCATGTTTGATGAGTGAGAATTCACACTCTTTTGACAATTCATTCAAAACTTGTGTCTCATTTGCATTTCATTTACAGATCAGTAGATTATAATATAATCAGTAAATCACTCATTATATGCATTTGATTCATGTTTGATGAGTGAGATATACCACACATTGTCAGTGAATGGCAACTGTTTTCACTGTCTTTCAAATGAGTGTCTATTCAGAGGATTGAGAGGAGAGAGGGATATAAAGAGAGCGATGAGAGAGAGAGAGAGAGAGAGAGAGAGAGAGAGAGACTGTGTGTCCGTGTAATCGGTATTTGCATGAAATGTATTGAGCGTTGACTGCATTGCAAACACTACTCCACTCTCTGTTAGCCTTCAATTCACTTCAATTGATTGCATTTCAAATGTATTTCTAATATAAGTTGTCTGAAGTGAGCCAGTTGAAATCAAAGTTGTCACCAATTCACACATTTCTAACCATACAAGTGATTTTGTGCTCAAATTAGTGAATTGTGAGCACATCCTAAACACATCCTAAATAATGTCATCCAATTCAAGACGAGTTCTCATATACGGAGGCAAAGGAGCCCTCGGATCTGCTTGTGTCCACTTCTTCAGACAACACAACTGGGTTTGTGTCCATCCATTCATTTATTTGATTTGTTTTATAATTTAAGCCTATATTTAGTTATATTTCAATGAATCCATTGATTCACTATTTTGTGGCCAACTGTTGAATATGTGTTCACAACTGATCAATAGTTTGACAAAAACTTATAGCAATTAATTGCCATTCGTTTGAAAGCCTATATTTAGTTATATTTCAATGAATCCATTGATTCACTATTTTGTGGCCAACTGTTGAACATGTGTTCACAACTGATCAATAGTTTGACAAAAACTTATAGCAATTAATTGCCATTCATTTCAATAGTATTACTCTTATATTGTTTAGTCTATTATAAGCATTAAGTGAATCAATTATTTTCACAATTATTTTTAGAAAACATTTCAAATGAATGTAAAACTATTTTTCCCAAAACGCGAAAAACATGTTTTTCATGAATTTATTATTTATTTGTTTGCCGAGATTTCCTAAAATTGTGGAATTTTTAAAGTTTTTCACTTTAAAAGCGATAAAACTATTACAGATTTACAGAAAAATATTTTATTTATTATTTACTGTAATTATTTTGCTAATATCTTCAATTTAATTTTTTTTGTATAATTTGTTATTTAATCGAGAATTTACTTCAATGTCTCAAAATGTGTGCAAATCTTTAAAAATATGACTTGAATTATAATTAATAGCATTTTTGTGACAATTTATGTTTGATGTCAACCTTCAAAGCAATTACGAGTACAGGAAAACTTAATTTATAACAAAAACACATCAAATGAATCTTACATTATATCGAAATGCTTTTCAAAATATTCAAATGAATGGCAATTAATTGCTATAAGTTTTTGTCAAACTATTGATCAGTTGTGAACTGAACACATGTTCAACAGTTGGCCACAAAATAGTGAATCAATGGATTCATTGAAATATAACTAAATATAGGCATAAATTATAAAACAAATCAAATGACTGGTTTGAATGGATGGACACAAACCCAGTTGTGTTGTCTGAAGAAGTGGACACAAGCAGATCCGAGGGCTCCTTTGCCTCCGTATATGAGAACTCGTCTTGAATTGGATGACATTATTTAGGATGTGCTCACAATTGACTAATTTGAGCACAAAATCACTTGTATGGTTAGAAATGTGTGAATTGGTGACAACTTTGATTTCAACTGGCTCACTACAGACAACTTATATTAGAAATACATTTGAAATGCAATCAATTGAAGTGAATTGAAGGCTAACAGAGAGTGGAGTAGTGTTTGCAATGCAGTCAACGCTCAATACATTTGATGCAAATACCGATTACACGGACACACAGTCTCTCTCTCTCTCTCTCTCTCTCTCTCTCATCGCTCTCTTATATCCCTCTCTCCTCTCAATCCTCTGAATAGACACTCATTTGAAAGACAGAGAAAACACTTTCAATACCATTCACTGACAATGTATGGTATCTCTCACTCATCAAACATGAATCAAATGCATATAATGAGTGATTTACTGATTATATTATAATCTACTGATCTGTAAATGAAATGCAAATGAGACACAAGTTTTGAATGAATTGTCAAAAGAGTGTGAAAACAATAATAGTGGACATCATTGATGNATTGTCAAAAGAGTGTGAAAACAATAATAGTGGACATCATTGATGTGCTGTACATGTAATGCGTTCATAGGATTGTATGGCAATACTATTGCAATAGGTTTGCATGGATTGTATGGTTGGACTGTATTGAGAGGTTAGACTGTATTTGGTGTATGTATTGAGTACTGAATATGTGATGCTTTGGTATTGAATACATGAAAACTTGTCACCCATTTGTGCTCTCAATTGATTCAATTAATGTGATACCAGTTGTGGACAATTAGATGAATGTCGACTCATCACGAAGGTATACCTCACTTGCATGTGACCACTGAGTGGTTGGATGAGTGGATCCACTGGTGATGTGGTGATGAGTGCAATGAATGCAATGAGACATACATTTCGTGCTATATAACAGACATTGCATTCAATATATTGAGTGATGTTTGCATTTATGGCAC
Source organism: Oppiella nova (assembly GCA_905397405.1). Classification (NCBI taxonomy): domain Eukaryota; kingdom Metazoa; phylum Arthropoda; class Arachnida; order Sarcoptiformes; family Oppiidae; genus Oppiella; species Oppiella nova. The sequence continues at coordinate 28,077 of CAJPVJ010000307.1, forward strand.
AAAATGGCTATCATTTCATATGATTATTACTTTTGCGACATTTTTAATCCCTTTTCCAGTCATTAAATCCGATTCAATGTCCACTTCATTCATGTATTCATTGCAGTCATTGTCGACAATATGGGTATCGATTGCTAAACAAATTGATCTCATTTTCCGTATCATTTTAAATGACTATTGATTTTCTGATTCAATGCAAACATCCGATACTTTTTGACATAATTTCCAATCAAAACATTTATGAAACAATTATTTAAATCAATACTTTGATGTCATTTCAAGCAATACTTGTTTTATAATCACTTGAATTAGTTTGGCTTTGCTTTGAAGTGAATTACCGTGAAAATAGTGCCCAAAATAAACACTCATAAGAGTTGTCATAATTTGTTGTGATTTTCAGTAGAAATGAGTTTTTAATAACGATTTAAATTGAACTCAATTTGTTTGTATTGATTGTAATCTAATTGATGGTATGTCTGCCTCAGGAGTGAGCTGTGATTCGTGCCTTAAGGGCAACTTCAGGGGTAAACGATATAAATGTCTCATATGTTTCGACTACGACCTCTGCGCCGCCTGTTTCGAGTCGGGGGTCA
>CAJPVJ010000308.1:0-28596 GCA_905397405.1 Oppiella nova
AGTCTGTCACTCAATCAGTGAATGAATGTCCGATACAATGCAAAATGCAATACATTTCGATGCAAACGATTGTGTCGTCAGCGATGACCACGAGGCCGGTGGACACCAACGCCACACCACCACCACATCCGCCACCAACACCTCCCCCACCACCCAAACACCACACCTCCTCCACCACCCCAACCATCACACCCTGTGTTCGGCCCAACAGTTGCAGCAGTTGTTGAGCGCCTCCAACACCACCGCCTCCTCAGTGGTGAAGACGACGGCCGCCGTCACGACCTGCGGACCCAAGTGCTCGTCGCCCACCTCTTCGTCGCCGAAACTCAATCTGATGGCCGAACTGTTCGAGTCCGAGGAGGAGGACGATGAGGACGACGACAACTCTGAGGTATCACTCAATTTAACCACTCATTCACTCACTCCTTATGGCATGTCTTGTATTATCTCGTGTGTGGCCGACACTCGTGCGTCCGCTGCACTCACGGCTCGCGAAACGCATTTGATTTCATGTGTCGTGTGTTTTGTGCCAAAAAATGAAATGAATTTTTTTTGTCAATTAATCAGATTTTTATCGCTTTATTGAAATGGTACGAAAAATACGGGAAATTAATAGAAAAAATGTTATATTGAATGTTAATTGAAAAGCCAATTGACGTGTGATTTATGAATGAAGTGATAGTTTATTAGTGAATGTAGTGCTCAATGTAATGAGAATTAGATGAAAATTAGTGGAAATAGACGTGAATTAAATTCAAATGAAATCATTAGCAATAGATTAGAGACAATACTGTATGCAACACAAGACACTCGCGTATACGCTATGTTATCGCCACATGTTTTTCGTGTTTAAATGTTTTACTATTTTGTTGTTTTATGTATTAAATGTTAATTTGTATTTTTTTGTTCATCGATTTCGATCTCATTTTTTGTGGTGTTTATGCTTATTATTGATTCAAAATATTTAATGTATTTCGGGGTTTGGTATGCCTTTCCATTTGATTTAATGATATTTTTATACCATTTTTAATCCGTTAATTGAGTGTTGACTGCATTTTGATAGATTTTAATTGGGATTTGCTTTTTATAATGCAAATTTTAAATGACTGATTAGTGTGTGTATTTGACAGCACTGTTACACAAGTGGTCAGACATATAGATAATACATATTTAAATTGATTCACGAAAACAATTGATATGACAATCAATAGGAAAGCCATTGAAAAAATCTCTTCCTGAATGTGGTGTTCACTGGGTTCCGCATAACTGATTGTGAAATACTCACCAAACAGAATATTTGTTCATAAACTTCTTATTCATATTCTTACACTTACTTACCCTTTGACTCTCTTACCCGTGTTTAGGTGCATTTAGTATGTATTCTTAATCAATTCACTATACATTGTATACATTATACACGTGACGGCTTTGTTTTGCTGTACAAACACTAGTCTGGTTTAGATGTCAATCCAATTATATTGTTAAACATTTTGTTAAATTTTGTTAAATTAGGAAACATATCGAAAATCAAATTTAATAACACTATACCTCCTGACAATTGAATACATGTCTATGGTATTAAATACAGTATTAAACTAATATTACATAATTTTTGACTCAATTGTTAGTGTTTTATGAATAGAAAAAATAGTTGGATTACTTTTTTTTATATGATTGCTCTGAAATATAGTAATAACTTATACGGTATTTATAATTACATATTAATAAAGTGTGCTTTAGTTGAGAGGCTTTAGGTATGACTTCCAACAGGAAAATTGAATCTCAATGTTGTTATTGTCTGTAATAATGGCATAAAATATTATTTTGTATTGTAAATAATAGAGCCGTTTGTATTGAAATGGTTTAACGGTTGGCTAGACTTTCAATAATTAATTTATAGTTTAATTGTTGAGACAATCAATGATAACAATCTGTAATGTGATTGTATTTTGTATGACACAAATAGGTTGAGTCGTTCACATTAGACGAAGAGCCTGTCGTCGACACAAACGCTTCCAAATTCTTATTGTCTGCCGAAACCTCTGACTCCAAACTGGTTACAGGTATTTGTCAATCGATTGACGGCTTGTTTGTTGTGATGTTTGTTTTAATTCGCATTCAATACATTGAAAAGGCATTCATTTGGGAGAACCCGCAGAAATGGACGCCCAGTCGCGAGCAAACCTCGAGGCGCTACTCGAAGCCGGTATGACATGAATTGTGTTGATTTGGTTGTGGGATATCGTGTTAATTGACGCGTGAATGGTGTGATTGCAGACAAGCATCTGATCGACGCGGACGTCCTGAGACGGATCGCCTCGTCGCTGGCCGTGAGTGACGTCCACTGCGCTCTGGACGAGGCCGCGCAGGCCATCGCCAAAATGCGGATCAGCGACTCCCAGCTCACAGCCATCACCCCATTGACTGCCAACGTGTTGCACAAATCGGCGGATCCATCGCAAGAATTGACAGCTAGTATGGAGGGCTCGTCGCGACTGATGGACGACCGGTCCGAGAGGTGTAGTGTCAACGAAGTGACAGAAGAGGGCGAAAGCTTTCTGTCGTTCGCGTGCTCTTCGGGTCACTACGAACTGGCGAAACAACTGTTGGTCGCGCGCGCCAATGTTGAGGATAGGGGTCTCAAAGACACCACACCTCTGATGGACGCCGCGAACGGCGGACACCTGGAAATTGTTGAGCTCTTAATCAAACACAACGCCGAAGTGAACGCTCAGACATCTCAAGGGAATACTCCACTGATGTTCGCCTGTGCCGGTGGTCACGAGGAAGTGGTGAAACTGTTGCTCAAAAACGGCGCCAACGTTGAGGACCACAACGAGAACGGACACACGCCTCTCATGGAAGCTGCCAGCGCTGGTCACGTGACTGTGGCCACCATTCTCGTTGAACACGGCGCCAGTATTAACACGCATTCAAACGAATACAAGGAGTCGGCGCTCACTCTGGCCTGTTATAAGGGACACTTGGAAATGGTTCGCTTCCTACTGGAGGCCGGCGCCGATCAGGAGCACAAAACTGACGAAATGCATACCGCGCTTATGGAGGCCTCTATGGACGGTCACGTGGAAGTGGCGCGTCTACTGCTGGACTCCGGGGCGCAGGTGAATATGCCGGCTGACAGCTTCGAGTCGCCCCTAACGCTGGCCGCCTGTGGCGGACACGTAGAGCTGGCGATGCTTTTGCTGGAAAGGGGCGCCAATATCGAGGAGGTGAACGACGAGGGATACACACCTTTGATGGAAGCCGCCCGAGAGGGTCACGAAGAGATGGTGGCTCTGCTGCTAAGTCAAGGCGCGGACATCAACGCCCAGACAGAGGAGACTCAGGAGACGGCCCTAACACTCGCCTGTTGTGGGGGTTTTCTGGACGTCGCGGACTTTCTGATCAAAGCCGGTGCCGACATCGAAGCCGGCGCTAACACACCGTTAATGGAAGCGGCACAGGAGGGGCACCTGGATCTCGTGCGCCATCTCATCAACTCTGGTTCCAATGTGAACGCGATGACCAGTTCGGGCGACACGGGATTGATGTACGCCTGTGAGAACGGACACACGGATGTCGCGGAGCTCCTACTACAGGCCGGCGCCGACTTAGAGCACGAGGCGGAGGGCGGCCGCACGTCGTTGATGAAGGCGTCGCGCGCCGGACACCTCTGCACCGTTCAGTTCCTGATCAATAGGGGCGCGAATGTGAACAAAGTGACCGCAAACAACGATCACACGCCCCTCTCCCTGGCCTGTGCGGGCGGACACCTTGCGGTCGTCGAGCTTCTGTTGGCCAACGGATCCGATCCGACGCATCGCCTTAAGGACAGCTCAACAATGCTTATAGAGGCGGCCAAAGGCGGCCACACGACTGTTGTCCAGTTGCTCATCGATTACCCAACGAATCTGATGGCACCGTCACCTCCTCTTAACGCGTCAGCCGATGCCGAGCCGACGCCAAGGGTCCCCCCGCACGGCCTCCAACTCGAGGACACTTCCAGTCGAACGCATTCTTCCATTTCGTCTCTTCAATCAAAACTAAATCTTCAGAAATCGATTTCAAAGAAAAATATTCCCAAAGATAACAATACTTTAAACTCAACGAATGTAATGACAAGCAAAGGGTCCGATCAGACGGACAGTTATGTCTCGTTCTCAAAGGGCCGTTCAGTTAACAAAGTGTTGGAACGGAGTCTCTCTGACGGCGGCGTCTCACCGACGACGCCCACCAATGTGAGCGCCGCCGAGTCGTCCACTTTCTCGAGCATTGATGCTCTGAAAGAAGCCGAAAGACTTGAGGCGAGGATTAACGATATGATCCGCAGAACCGATGAATTGGATCCCGCGAAAGAGGAACAGATCCGACAGAAGCAGCAAATTCTCGAAGAGTTGCAGAGAGTGGAGCGCGAATACCAGGCCCATTGGCAGCAACAACTCATTCAGTGTTATCAGGCGGGCCTCTCGTGCGGGCCCTCCTTATCCCAACTCTCGGCGAACATACCCGTCGATAGTAGTGGTCTCACCTCTCAAGGAATGCCTGTTTTAGAAATGCCCTCTTCGTTGCAAAAACCTCTCAAAACCGAAACACCGTTTCAAATGCCTTCTGCCATCAGTCAGTCCACCGGTTTTCAGACAACACCGACACCGTTGGCCACTGACTGTCCCATGAATTTGCCGGCAGTTCCCACGCAAACGACATTTACGAATACGATGAGCACATCGACGAACACACCCCTCTCTATATCAACCCCACCGGCGAACCGCCGCTTTCGGCCCAACAGTAAAATCAAAAGTATTTCATCGAAACACTCGCACCAAACGACTCCTAATTTCTTAAAGTCCTTGAGTTCGTCGCTCACATCGGAAGAGGTGGAGAAAAATAACCTGAAAAACGCCATTAATTCTGAACATTTGGATCAGAATAGTAGCAATTCTTCGGCCAGTAGTGGTCCACAGACGCAGACAAGTCTTCTACAACAGCAACAAATGATTTTATCGGAATTGGCCCAGAATTTCAGTACCCGACCCGAAACCCTACAGTTCCTTCAGGCGGCCGCCAATAACATGAAGATCGACCCCTCGATCCCATTCTTATTGCCGCGACTTTTCGAGCCAAACGTCTCGTTGAGTCAGACGTCTGTCATTCAATCACATCAAAGCCAACCGCCGACCACTCAATCCGTTTCGCATTTAACTCAATCGATTCAGACGAGCACTTCCACAGTGACTGCAAATCATGACAGCGTTAAGAAGTCTCTGCAGATATCCTCGAAACCAAATAAAGTGAATAAATCGGCAAAAGTGGACAACTCGTTGCCGACACCCACACCGGCGCCCACTACTCCGCAACCGATGCCTCCGAGTGGTTCGCTTCACATCAATCAGACGACACAAACGACATCTCTGTTGCAGACATTAACCAACGATCAGTTAATGCTTCTGAAGACGCAGTTTGCAGCCGCCGCCTCAACCGCCACCCAAACGGACGGACCCCCTCTTCTCAATCAATTGTCCGCCACAGCGACCACTGCGCCGACTCTTATCAGTCAAGCAGTATATTCTGGTTCTACGGGCGAAGGCATATACGCGATGGGAGCGCCGGCTTTTCCCGTTTCGTTGACATTATCTCCGGTTACCATCGCTCCCTCTGCGACCACCACTGCGTCTAATCGACCCTCAATTATATCGACAATAATTCCAAACCCGGGCGACGGCGTCGACAGTAATACGCAAACCATTGTCTCAAATGCAAACCTGACTGACATTACTTCAAGTAATTATTTACATAACTATTGCCAGTATTTGAATGTTATCTCAAATAATGCTTCTCTGGGTTTAGTCTCTTCTCCGTCACAAATCGCCGGATTTGAGCCATCGATGGCTCCAAACAATTTGTCGCCTCTTCTGATCAGTCATTTTCACGCCGACTCGTCCAACGCGTCCACTAATATAACGACATCTCTGTCCCAATCGGTGAACACCAGTATGTCTTCAATAGACACTCACATGTCTTACTCGCTTCCCAACTCCATTGGCTCCACGAATGTTGTCTCGAATTCTAATGATTTGGATTTGAAAATCAAATCAATTAAGACGGATGTCATACTACAGAACACGTTGAGCACAACCACCACAACCCCATCCAACATAAGGATCCCATCGCCCCCTCCGTGGTATCCGCCCGTCGACTTAGATTCTCAAACGGACAGCAATCACGACACGGCTCTGACACTGGCCTGCGCTGGAGGTCACGAGGAGTTGGTGTCGCTGTTGTTGAACAGGGGGGCGGAGCTCGAGCACAGAGACAAGAAGGGCTTTACGCCGTTGATGTTGGCGTCGACGGCGGGCCACCTGAACGTCGTGGAGATAATGCTGAACAACGGCGCCGATATGGAGGCCCAGTCCGAGCGGACTAAGGACACGGCCCTATCGCTCGCCTGTTCGAGTGGGCGCTACGAAGTGGTGGAGATTCTGTTGTCGCGCGGCGCTAACAAAGAGCACCGAAACGTCTCGGACTACACGCCGCTAAGTCTGGCCGCGTCTGGCGGTTACGTCAACATAATAAAGCTGTTGCTGAGTCACGGCGCGGAAATCAACTCCCGGACCGGTTCTAAACTGGGAATCTCGCCGCTCATGTTGGCCGCCATGAACGGTCACGCGGCCACTGTTAAGCTGCTCCTCGATATGGGCAGCGATATCAACGCCCAGATCGAGACCAACCGCAACACCGCCTTAACGTTAGCCTGTTTTCAGGGCAGGTGTGAAGTGGTGGGTCTGTTGCTGGACAGACGGGCCAATGTTGAGCACAGGGCTAAAACAGGGTTAACGCCTTTAATGGAAGCCGCTTCCGGTGCAATACAACTCCAGCCTGCGCAAGACGAGCTGTTTCCGCGACTACAGTTGCGTTGTGGACAAGGAAGTAGCTCTCTGTGCCGCAATTGGTATCGCAGTCTGTTTCCCGTGATGGCAAAACACCTTGACCTGCTGACCAGAGGAGCCATCGTCGATGTGAAGAACAAAAAAGGCAATTCTCCGCTTTGGTTGGCCTGTAATGGCGGACATTTAGATGTCGTTCAACTTCTGGTGAACGCCGGCTGCGATATCGACAGTCAGGACAACCGCAAAGTGTCGTGTCTTATGTCTGCCTTCCGCAAGGGTCACGTGAAAGTCGTCAAATGGATGGTTAAACACGTGAATCAGTTCCCGGCGGACCAGGAGATCACCCGATTTATAGCGTTGATTAACGACAAGGAGTTGCTGAAGAAGACGAACCAATGCGCGGAGATCTTACGTCAGGCGAAGGAACGACAGGCCGCTGAGGCCAACAAGAATGCGACCATTCTTTTGGAAGAAATTGATTTGGAGCGCACCCGAGAGGAGCACCGGAAGGCTGCGGCCGCTCGACGTCGCGAACGGAAGCGCATCAAGAAGAAGGAGAAACAAGAGCTCATTAAGTCGTCGACAAAGACGGGACCCTCTGATGGCAGAGTGAAAGGCAAAGACGACGACGACGATGACCTACTGCTGCTGTTGCTGCTGAGCTTACTACTCCTGCTGCTGCTTCTGTATCACCTTCACTAAGGTGGCGGTCAAGGACAACAACAACGCGGCGGCGGAGGTGGTGTCTTTCTCCGCTTTGTTTTCGAAAATCAAACGCCGAGAGTATTGGTCGACGAGAAACCAAAGTCTGCTCCCAAAGAGACGGAGAAGCAAAAGAAAGTGGTGAATAGTTCCCATTTGACGAACCATTTGAATGCAAACTCTGTGAAGAAGTCGAGCGCACAGCCAACCAGTGCTAGAAATAAGAGGAAAGACGACTCGATTCCAAGTGATAGCGATTCGACTCAAGAGAAGACTGCTGTCAAGAGTAACGCATCAAATGTGTTGACAAACGCAACGCATTCTCATAAGAATGTCCACAAACCCGGTGGCGACCACTCGTCCACTAAACCTGATATGTGAGTCAAATAACAAATTTTCATTGAAATGAATATTTTTTATAACAAATGCTTATTTCATGAAACGAATAGATTCAGCGAATTAACGGTCGAAATGAATGCAAACAACTCGAGTTCTGTAAGCCATAGAAGTCCTAATTACTCGGTATCTAAAGGGACGGCTTCGTCGACGACTGCGAACAACAGTCAACCCAAAAAGGGTCAGAAGCGAGAGGAGGGCTGGAAGGAAGTGGTCCGCAAGTCCAAGAAAGTTGTTGTTCCCTCCAATGCCATCAGTCGAGTGATAGGTCGCGGCGGTTGTAATATAAACGCAATCAGAGAGGTGTCCGGCGCTCACATCGAAGTGGAGAAGCAGAAGGGACAGGGAGACCGAATGGTGATCATTAAAGGGTCGGCCGACGCCACCCGACACGCCCAGCAACTGATCACTGCTCTCTCGAAAGAGACGGAAAAGGATTTGTCGGAAATCATAAAGTCTATGGGTTTGAGTCGACCCACAAGTGTGAGCAGCGATGAGATCGTCTCCACTCGTAATCCGTGCAAAAGCCAGAGCACAGCAGTCATGGGTTCGACATCCCGGCAGTCATCCATTGCCCCCAATGTGTTGAAGTCGTCATCCTTGAGCTCTGTCTGCACGACGAGTTCGTCCTCCAATGTGACCACATATACGAATCGCTCGACTCTGTTGGTCAGACCGTCCGTCCCCAGCACCCAGTCGTCCGCCCCGTTCGTCAACGCATGGAATACTAAGAACACGACTTCCAATCGAATGCCTTCAATAAGCTCAGCGCCGGTCTCCACAACTCAACAGTCGGGGGCCGTCAGCACCAAATCGACCGTTTCGTACACAATGGCTGTGGCGGCCAAAGGGAAGAACACCAAAACCACTTCCGTCTCCAACACAATCCCTGCCATTCCTAAAGTCGTATCCAGTGCTGAAGTTAAACCTGAGAACACAATGAAGACCACATCCGCTTCGATGACAAACCATTTGCGTCCAACCGGTGCACCACAAGGCGTACAGCCTTTCCATCAAATGTTTACCGGCGCTCGCGTTCCCGTTCCTATGAACAGCTCGAATGGCGTTAAGAATTCATCATATCTTCCGACAACTAAACAGCCGTTTAATAATCTCCAGACCGTCACGACATCGCAGTCGCCAACAAAGTCCGCTCCACCCGTCACTTCGGATGACGATAAGCCCCCGCCGGCTACCACTCCCGAGTACACGCCCTTCAACAACCTGTTCAGCAAAGTAGCGCAGGCGAGCGTCTGGGGTCAGTCCAAAGACAAGCCCAACTTCGCCAGCGTTGCCGCCTCTGGACTCACGTCCGTCGCCTCAACCAATGCTAATCATCACTCAAACAGTTTGTCCGCAACATTAGGACTACCGGTTCAACAGAATACACAAAAAGAGCTGTCGATTGACGCGAGTAAGGCTCCGGGCTATAGAGGAAACCTACACATATCGCCCAGTAATGTCTCGCTGTCGTCCACACCCTCCTCGTCATCCGGCACATCAAACTTGGGTCCCATAGGCAGTGGTCACGCCAGGAGTGCTCCCTGTACTCCGCCACTGGTGGCCAACAACACCGGTCCACTCACGCCTTCCAGTGGCACTTCAAAAATGACAACAACTCCGCCCCTATCGGCAACTCCAACCCCTCCGCCGCCCCAGAATATTCACATACAGAACAACCGTCTGATGTCTGACCCCCAGAATCAGATGTTTTCGATGACAAACGAGTCGAACGTATCGCCAATTAGTGGTAACCCGTCTCCGAGTCATCAGTTGAACGTGTCGTCTGTTGTGAGCACTTCATCGTCGGCCACATCATACCAACCGCTCCTTCAGTCAACAGCCATCGGCCCTAATATACAGCCGATTGTCTCAAATACCAATAAATCTCAGAGTTATAGCATGTCTTCATCCATGAATATCCCGCAAAGGCATACATATGTGACGCATACCACACACAGTCAGAGCACTCCCATGCCATCCGTGGCGAGTGTGCATCCCATGCAAATGGCTGGTGACCCGAACCCTCAAGTATTTGGTGGTAACGCCGGTAATACCCTCCAAAGTAACCTCAACCCAAACGCGCCGGACTTCTCAACTCGTGCGTCAATTATGCAGTCCTCCCATCAGATGAATGGGCCGTCAATGACACCGCAAAAGAGAATATCAGCCAATTCTGGAACAAATTCGTCGCCAAACGCAGCCCTCGTTCTTCAGGAGCAGATGAGGGCCGCCTTTTTGGCCGCCTCTGCGAACCTACAGTTGCAGACACTGCAGAAACAACAGGCCGTCCGCATGCAAATGGCAGCTAATCCTGCCCTTCATAACAACCACTTAGCCGTCAATGACTTCGGCGCCAACACTCCGCCGCCATCTCCAGAAACCCTACGACTACTGCACACCGCCATCAATAGTCTGCCGAACGCCTCCAACTCGTCCCACAACTTGCAACACTTCGGGCTAATGTCGGCAAACAATTATCTGCCACAACAGACCAGACTCTCGCAGTCGTCCATCAATGCGATGGCCGTCCAGAAGGAAATGGAGCCCAAAGTGGACTACGAGGAACGCAAACCAATGCCCCGTCCCATCGGCACAGAGAGGGCTCAGCGCAAGAACCCAATGCCGATGTTCTCGCAGATGAGTTCGTTGTCCAATACGAACACAAGTGAACAGATGTGGCCCTTCGATGCCAACGATGTGAACGAACAGTGGCTCCAAACACAGCAACACATGAATGCGAGCATCCATTCAAACAATTTGATGACAGATAACACTATGTCTGCTATGAATCAAAACCTTTTCAATCCGGAAGAGGTTTCGCATTTTGATGGCACATCATATCACGTAAGAATCACACCATTCCTCTCGTAGCGTACGGTTTGTAATGAATAGGTTTCCGTTCAGATGAATATGGGCTCACATGCGGCCAATCCTCTCAACTACTCGGCATCTGGTTTACCGATGATGGGCGTGAATGGGGTGCCGCCACACATGTCCGCACTCTACCAGTCAATGTCTACCAACTCCGGGATGAATGTGACGCAAGACAGCGATTACTGGAACTCCAAGATTGGGTCGTTATCTTCGGGGGCAACGGATGCCAGCGCTCTGTCCGGCAACCCGTCGAACGGCGACCAGAAAATGGTGAGTCTTATAGTGATTACAATTTGCAGTGAATGTCCACTAAAACACCGCTTTCCATACTCTCTCTCTCGCATTGATACAGAACTGGAACCACTGGAACCATAACACGTGACAAACTACTCACACAATTGATTCGGGATTTTATGTCATAAACTATAAGACTATACGATAATCAATACATATATTAAACGAACGAATCGGTGGTTGACAGCTGTTGTCAATGCATTGGTTGAGTTCAGTGAGTGATTATAGAATGAATGCAAACATATATTATTGTTAATTATTATAAATATTATAAACGCCAACAAAATATATTAAAGGTATGATTGATTAGAAAACGTTGAATCTATTGTCTATTGGATTGCATTATAAGCTAAATTTTTCTATAATTATTACTGTGAATGCTGGCTGTGTAATCAAAGCCAGCATTATTACTAAAAATACAAATTAAAAAAGCATTGTTTTGGAGTTAAATAAAGTATGCTTTTCTCTGTTATGTAATTAGCCAACATATAAAAAAAGCGTCGATTGATTATTTCCAATCAATTGATACGATTTATTTTGATTTGATTTTAGTTATAAATTTGGTTTCCATTTATATTTATTTTATGACTTTTTTATGTAACTAATGACTCGTGTTTGGTATACGGGATATACCGGTAATTTGCAATCAAAGGGAAGTCAATGCCTTGTCGTCGTCCCCTTTATCGTCAGCTTCATCGTCGACCGCCTCCTCGGCATTCCGGGCCTCATATCCGTCCACATAATCCCAGAACTTGAGTGCAAACTCTTCTTTCGATGGTTCGCTTCGTATGAGAACTCGAGTTATGAACGGAACTGAAGACAAATGTATGAAATATGGTATTTGTAGTAATAGTGCCATAACTCGTGTGTGCATACAATGGCATACCTATACTGGTGGAGGGCTTATGCTTCTCGATAGTGGACAATAAAAAGGTGAGATTCTGGTGCAAGTGTTGGTCACTCATATCATCGGCTGGCTTGCCGTGCGCTTGGCTTGGGTTCAGGCTGAGCTTGAGCAGAAAGTGATTGAATATGAGTTAAGGAAACTGCTTGACTAACTGGTCAAAGAAGTATAGCTTCGGGTCTAATGGGGACTGTTTGGTGGGGAACGCCTGCATGAGTAGACCCCGAATGCCGGCCAACTCGACCAACAGGTCTCCGTGACAGACGAGGTCATCGAAGTTACTCATCGATAGGTCGCCCTTCTGTAGCATTTTGATGATCTCGAGGCCTCCGACCACATCAGCGCCCGCCTCCTTGGCGTCAAACTTGTCCAGTAGAAAGAATGTCTACCGATAATAAGACGCCAAGTGAACTTTGAGTTTGAAAACACCTATTCTCTATTACGGAAACTTACGTAGCGTTTTAAACCAGAAGAAAAACCACGAATTCAGCTTGAGTTCGGTCGTCTCGACGACAGCGTTGGGGTCGTTGAGGACAGTCTTGTCGTGGGTCTCCCTATGCATAGCGATCGCCTCCACCAACGAGTGGTGTCTTTGTTTGTATAACTCAGTGACGTAGACGTCGTCCATAAGTGAGTCCAAGTCCTTGAGGTGGTTGTCTGAGAATCTTCGCGGACCCACATTCAGGGCACTGACGGGGGGAGCAATGGATCGCTTGAATTGTATACACAAACGCTAATCAAGTAATCATAGGTGACGTACGACTTGTCGATCTTGAGTTTGTCTGGTGTCCACACCTTAGGGCCCGCTTTCTTCGCCTCTTCCTTCTTAATCTTAGACAACCTCTGCTTCTCACGCGTGGCGGCGATCCGTTTGCCTCTTCGCGCCGCCATTTCTCGTCTCTAATGACAAACACATGATTCATAGCATTAACTCATCGGTGGTCTCATCGGAGGACTAATGACACACTTGTATGCAATTGAGTGCAACGGACGGCAAACCATTCCTCCGACCATTTGTGACCAAAACTTTTTGTAGGCATAACTGCAACGCGTTTCCCACTGAAACACAAGTCAAATACCATTTATTGCTTCAAAACGATTAGTTTCATACAAAATGTTTGTCAAAAACTGACCAAAACTCTGATGATTGGCGTGAAGTGTGCGGAAGTAACTCATAATTGGATCAAATGATTGGCAAAGTGTACGAAAACACAATCAAAACAAATCTCCAACTGTTGGCAAAACACCGCAAATGTTGCCGTATTTTGTGAATGAAATACATTTGCAAAAAACTCAACAAAAGCGACGTTTGAGTCAAAACAGATTATTTGAGTCCACAAATGCCGTACACTTGCTGTGCATTATAGCGAACCCCTCGTAATGGCCTTCATATAAGACACACAGCGCTGGCAATGCGGCAGTCATTTGAGGGCAACTCATGCGTTGAGCGCCCACTGCTTTACGTAACGTCACGCGAGTCGTGAACGAGTGGATTGAATGACAAAAACAACTTGACATCAAATTTAAGATAAAAATGTATTTTAAATAAAATTTTAATTATATTTTAAATCCAAACACTGATTACGAGATTTGGTTTGTGTTTAGCATTTGTTTATTGTATTAGTGTTTGTGTTTCGCATACAATCAGTTGCCTATACATTGGATCCATTAGACAGTCAATGCAGGTCTGCATCCATTCACTCGTATGCCAATCAATGAGACAATAAGACCTGGGATTGTGTCCAACAGAGTACTCAATGTCACGTCCGGGACATCGAGACCGCGAACGAGACAAATATGAGCCGCCAAACCCTCGCCGCACCCACTCTATCATGTCTCCGGAGGACGTCCAGAACGGCAAGAAGTCCTATTGGCCGGAGCTGGAGATCACGGGTGAGTACAGCCACCACTTGATGGTGTCGACCACTCGATGGTGTCCACCACTCGATAGTGTCCACCACTCGATAGTGTCCACCACTCGATGGTGTTGGTGTCCACCACTCATTGTCTCACTGATGTTGTGTATCTTAGGGTCCATCCGGAACCTGAGTCCGTCGTTGTGGGCGATGACACACCTGACGTCACTGTATCTGAACGAGAACAGCCTCAGTCGGATCCCCGCAGACATCGCACGCCTCACATCACTCATGCATTTGGATCTGTCGTCTAATAAACTCCGGAGTCTTCCCGCGGAACTGGGAGACCTAATCATGTTAAGGGAACTCCTACTCAACAACAACTACTTGCGATGCCTGCCCTACGAGTTGGGAAAACTGTTTCAAATACAGACATTAGGTATTCACTCGTTGACACTCACTTCCCACCGCTTTCTATGCCATTGCGAACCCTAACCACCACTTTGTGTCCACACAAACAGGACTTAAAGGCAATCCATTGACTCAAGAGTTGTTAGTTATATACAACGAACCCAACGGAACCCAACGACTCCTATCCTATCTGTTGGACAACCTCGTCGGTCAGTCAATCATTTTGTTTATCATAACTTTAACTAAATTATGGGAAAAATGTTAGTTTTGATTGCTTTTCAACGCTTCAATTGCCGCACAAAATGCGAGAAAAGTTTTTATGTTTGAAAATTGCTGTGAAAACAAGTTCTCATGATTTGAAACACTCGTACAAAAGCCAATGATTTGAAAAAAGTCAATGCAATTGTTATAAAGTTTTTATATTTGCATTGAATTAACTTTATTTACAAATTTATGAATACATTTGAGGGCATTATTTGACTTTTTTGGAGTTACTCCGCAGGAATGGCACATACAGTATGAGGGAAAAGCTAATTATGAAGTATTTGTTATAATATGTTATATTCCGTGTAATTCCGACTTTCTATTTGCTGTTCTCGATGACTGCCTCTCGATATGATATGAATCGAGAAATTGATTTGAAACCACAACTCATTGGACATGTATGTGATACATGTTTTAATGGTAGAGTAGTTGCCGTACATTGACAAAGAATGTGACATTTAATGAAAAAGTCTAACAATAAACCATTGAGTAGTGAATAAGTGGTGTTGCTTTGTATGACATCCTAATAGTAATAATCAAATTGTGATTCTTATGAGAAGTGAATTATATTTTGATGGTTTAATGCATTTACGTTCAATTCAAACTCATGCGATATATCGTGGCGTTTGTGTCTAACAAATGTATGACTTCCTTATTAACTAACTCTGTGTTGACTAGTATTATACAATTTGACCCAAACTATAGGTCACAAGCGCTTACATCACACCATAACTAAACTCATTATTATATACCTTAGAAATGCTGTGAATACTAGTGAACGCAACTATATAATCGAAATATATTTAAATATATATTTATTATTAAGACATTAACTGTTTTCATAGTTACAATCTATACAATGTATAAATGTATCAAACGTTTAGTATTCTCTCTCATCTACGATATGTTATTAATATTTTTGTTATACTTTTGCAAATCTCATAATAAGAGCCGATACTTAGCTATGAGTTAATGATTATCTATACAATGTATAAATGTATCAAACGTTTAGTATTCTCTCTCATCTACGATATGTTATTAATATTTTTGTTATACTTTTGCAAATCTCATAATAAGAGCCGATACTTAGCTATGAGTTAATGATTTTGCAAATTATCTTTATATTCGTTTGGTTAATACATCTGAGGGACGGTTCGCTGCACTCCAGACATCACTTTTGCGCTAAAAGTGAAAACCATTATTACCAGTGTTTCATAATTTACTCATTTATTATACTTTATTGTAGTTAATAATTCTCATCACAAGTTGTATCAAATTCTTTGCATTCGTTTCCCAGATTATTATTAATTGACTCAATCTATACACACAGTTAATGCTAAACCAATTCTAAGGAGAGATTTCGAGTCTGTATTGAATACACCATTACATGAATGCATACAATAGTTGTGAGAATTTATTAACAATAACTCGATTTGTAATATAAAAGCAGTGGGAAAGGCAACTGACTGTCGAAACCGGAACATTATTAACATTATTACACTCTGTTATACTGTACGAGACTTACGGGGACAGGCAGGCAGCCAACGCATCTCAACCTCATTTTATTTGACCACTCGATTGGACGCAAATTGCAATCTTTGGTTATACTTTGAATAATTCATTTGCAGATTATCTTAAACTGAGAAAATGTTTGTTCTCTTGTAATCTCTGTTCAAATGAGTGTGAGATAAGCCGTTGCATAATAATAATGCATTACAATGTATCACATGAGTACTGTTAGGCAATAATTGATTGGCACAATATCAGTGGCCATACAGTGGCCATACAGTATGGATTGTGGTCTACCCTTAAACAGTGAAAAGTAGCGCAAACCCTGACCTGACCGGTGCGCTACTGGCCTTCCCGGCAGTGTTTGCAATGAAAAGAGTGTTTGTGATAATTGATGCCAATATGTTGATGATATGCAATAAGTTGAATGTTTGTCGGATTGATTGCAAATTCATTTGTCGATTGCTCCACATATAGAGATACAGAGATCACATACATGTATCATATAATATGATTTCCTGAGTGAGATTTGGTCCGAATGTATGGTATATTGTGTTAGCGATTAGGTCACGAACTTTAATGCGCTTAATCTGATCACTAGTTTGAATGCCTATTCATTTGATAGTCATTTAGAAAGTGTGTTACGTATATGTGTTGGCCTAACACTGTTGGCACTGTATGTTGTATGACATACAGATGACTGGCTAACCTGTTGCTCTTCTGGGTTGGCTGACTATAATCACTATTCGTTGGTGGAGTCGAGTCAACAAAGAGCACAGACACACAACAAGGAAGTTATCCATTGCTTTCAATGCATCTCTTTATCTTGGGTTCACTCCATACAAGGTTTTAGTGTTTCAGTGTTTAGTTGTTTAGTGTGGGCTTTAAGGCCTTAACTCTTAAACTACTCGTACGAATGGTTAACATTTCGGGTTCGTTGCATATGTTACTCGTTTTGCTGGTTGTGTCTCCCAGTGCCTCTCAGTGCCATTCAGTGATAGTATTACCACTCAAACGACTCATCTCTAACTGTTCTCATCTATCCCTTCCCTACCAGTGCTCTTCCCAACGCGCGATACCTCTTACACCTCTAAACACAGCGATTCTGTAGTCATTTGTTGTTTAAGTTATTTGCTAAAGTTATTTATGAAAAGTTTTATCAAAAGTTATCATTAGTTTTACAAGTTTTCAAATTTTATTTCATTAGTTTGTGATAAAAGTTGTTTTTATGACCATTAGATCCCATTTCAATGAATTGATTAGTTTGTGATATTATTATGCATTTTGAGAGTTGTGTCATAAGTTCTGGCAACAAGTCATGAGAAAACATAATTTGCTTAAACAGACGACCAAATCGTTCAATACATACCACAAGTCGTCTAATTATTATGTCTTCAATAAAAGCAGTGATTGTATAGAATTAGAGGACAATTCAAATGCAGAATCCAATGAAATGGTGGATATATTGCCGCTTTGGAAGCTAGCACTCCATGCAGAAGGAGTTCCACTCATTCTTCCCAACACTTCCCATCAAAATGTCAATTCATTCAAGAATCAGATTTTGTATAAAAAAGTCCATAAAAAGGATGTCTTTATATTGGATGGCATTGTCGACAAGAATTCAAAGCGAATGCAAAGTTCTGAATGTCTTTACAAAGGAAATGATCTCTTTCTCAGTCATACCATTAGTAGTAATCGTCGTCTGAATTCAAGACAAACTAAAAGTGTGTCGAATGGAGACAAGTGTTCACTCCTTTCCATCACTAGTAAGAGCTGTGATCTAAACTCCAATTCAGACGACGTCTCCGTTTGCAGTTCAGAGTCTTCTGGGCGGACATCACTTGAGTCGAAATCCGCGTTCAAGAGCTTTAGCGACAGCTTTAGTATCGCATCCGAAGATTCTTCTGGCGCTTCCGATCACTGTTTGCCTCGAGTTATAAAACCGCGAAAAAGGCGTAAAAAGAATAAGCATTTGAATCAATTGAATGGTATATCTAGTGATAAGTGCATCAAAACTTTAATCGATTTAAACAATACAAACACACAACCAATCGTATCGTCAGATTGTTTGCAATCCATTAAACCTGTGATTTCATTACCGCAAACGGAAAGCTTGGTCTCAAAACGTAAAATCAAAATATTTCTTTCATTAACTCATAAGCATTTAACTCTCAAAATAATGTCTCTTTGAAACTTTGAGTGCATTTTCCATTCATTGCATTTGTCTTATGATTTATTGTTATTATTGCAAATATATTGAGGTTTTTGTCGTCGAAGGTATTCATTAGTCTCAGTCAACGATAGTAAGCAAATAGTAATGCAATAATTGATAGCTTTCGTTGTGTTCAACAATTCATTTCCCGTTTCTTATTGTTTTGCTATTCATTTAAGTTATGAGAATTGGTTATAACTTATAAGTAAAAAATGTTTAAAACTTTTCTTATTAGCTCTCATTTGTGTCATTTGTGTTATGACTTATTGTTTAACCGATTAATAGATTTTTTATTCATTGCATTGAGAAAAACCATGAATTGATTGCCAAAATCCACAGCAAAGTGCTTCTCTAAACTCTAGTGTAGTTCACAGTTAATTGTTTGACAGTAAACAAGACAATGTTTTATCACTTGAAATGCAACAAAAACATAACATAACGTACAGTACACACAAATAATTCAAATTTAATTAAAGCAAACAAACCTAATATAATAACTCATAAACTTAAGCTGACATTAGAGTCAACATCGAGTATATGCCGTATACTGTAATGTACGCTAATTTCACAAATGAGAGTCAGTTTGGACTCATATGACCCGAACAGACATACAATCTTCACATCAACCACTCATTTAATACTCAAGTCTTTGTAATCTTTAAATCTCTAATAAATTGGGGACAATATTATTGAATACAAATATACGGTTAAATTGATTTTAAATGCCTTTTTTGAAATTCTTTGCGAAATTTTTTGATTAGACTTATAATACAGTATTAAAAGCATTCAAACGCTTTTGATTTAAAATGGTTTTAAACGAAATCTTTTTTTGCGAATATAAATAAAACGGCAACTTTTTTATGATAGTTTCAAATTCAAACGTGTTATGAGTTTTCAAAAGTTAAGTTTTGAATGATTTACAAGTTTTTGAGTCTAATTTATTTGATATATATTGTGTACTGAGAAAAGCTTTCGTGTCTTTTGCATCAATTCCTCGATTTCATAGGAAAAGAAAAAATAAACAAAAAATATATTTGAAAATTACATAACACTTATTCAATAGCTTTGGTTTCCATAAGAATGCCGTTTTGATTGAGTATTACTTATAGAGTTTAAAGTCAGGGCAGAAAAGCGGGGTTTGAGTTATTATTGTTTTGTTAGTTTTGTCTTATCAGTTGTCGCATGTCTTGTAAACAAAAATCATATTTACTGTTATTTCAACGAATGATAAAACAAAATAAGTGAACAATTGCATGAATTCATTGTTAAAAGTCATACAGTTATTTGACAATTTTGTTAGTAATTGAACACTAAATAGTGATTAACTATTTGTTCGCATTTATATGAATTTCATTACAAATATCCCTTGTTTGTAATCATTTACAGATATGAATTAAAATAACTTTTATAAAATAGTAATACTGTACAATTGTGCAAAATGTGGATATTTAACTAATTTAAGTGAATAACTGGATAGTGTACATAATTGAAGTTTGCATAAAGTAAATATTTTTTGTTGCTAAATCAGATATTTAAAAAAAAGAGATTTAATTTGAAACGAAAAATAAAAAGCGATTGAAGACTAATTGGAAGGAAGACTCGATTCAAATGCAATGAATATAAGATTCGTTGACTAAATCATGTGATGATAAAATTCTTGCGTTAATTTATTTGAGATATTTGTATCCATTCATTACATTCATTATTAAACACCAAAACTGTTGAACTTGTTTTTCACCTTAATTTACATTAAGTTCTCTTAAATGATAGTCTTTTTGACTCATAAATAGAGACATTCGTTGCGTACAAGCCATCAAATATGAAGCCATAATTTACATAATTATATAAATTTTCGTAAATTTAATTTAAATTACTTTCAACTGATTGTTACTCTTCTCACTTAAGCTCTAATAATAAGACATTCAATGAATTCTTTCGAAAGTGTTTGAAAGCAAATCATTAATTTATCATTTATTATGACTTCTGTTAAAAACTTGAACTAAAAGTTCAAAAATTCTTTGCTTTTACTTTCTTTGGGTTTCTATGAATGCGATACAAGTAATGCTTTTCTGTGATTATAAAAAGTAAATGAATGTTAATTGCATTATTTATAGTGATTTTGACTTTTAACTTTGAAAACTTGAAATTTTCTTTCATATTTCATATAATTTTTGTTTTGTTTGGCAATTATTCACACTAATGAATGTATAAATGTTATGATTTTGTTGAGCAGTGACGGCCTCCCGACCCCCGAACAGGCCATGGATTCCTTCTGGTCACCCGGACAGGAGCCGATTGACCAGTATTTTCACAGTCATGTGTTATAATATATTGTGTGATAAGTTGGCGACCAGACAACTGTACGGCTATTGTCCCAATTGGGCGCTCGCTTGGGATTACCGCAAGAAAGCCATCATCGATGAGATCCGACACTATTCGGCGGACATAATATCACTGCAAGAGGTGGAAACGGATCAGTTCTACAACTTCTTTCTGCTTGAGCTCCGGGAACAGGGATACGACGGCATCTTTTCGCCCAAATCCAGGGCTAAGACAATGACTGAGTCGGAGCGGCGACATGTTGACGGATGCGCTATATTTTTCCGGACTAATAAGTAATTTGAGATATTCTGGTCGTGATTCTGGTCTGATTTGTGTTGAATTAACGCCTTTTGAATGCTTGTGTAGATTCAGTCTAATTAAGGAGCATTTGGTTGAATTCAATCAGTTAGCGATGGCTAACGCCGAGGGATCCGACGATATGTTGAATCGAGTGATGACTAAAGACAACATCGGTTTGGCCGCACTCTTGCAGACCAAAGAGGGCGCCTTCGAAGCAGGTATTCCTCCGCTTGTCACCCAAGTGTACAGTATATGCATTGATGGCTGTATGTCCTTTAGGTATGCTTCCGGACCCCTCGCAAGCACACCACCCGTTGCTGGTGTGTACGGCGCACATCCATTGGGACCCAGAGTTTTGTGACGTGAAGTTAATTCAGACAATTATGTTGATGCATGAGCTGAGGTCTATAGTGGAGGACTCGGCGCACAGCTTCAGACCCGGAGCCCAGAAGGCCGACGCCAACAGTGTTCCTCTGATTCTGTGCGGAGACCTGAACTCATTGCCCGACTCGGGAGTCGTCGACTTCCTGGGTTCGGGCCGTATAGCTGCCGATCACTCGGACTTCAAAGAACTCGGATATAAAGACTGCTTACGGAAACTAAGTTGTTCTGAGAGGGCCTCCGAATACACCCATCCCTTCAAGATTGCCAACGCATACGCCGATGACATCATGCCCTTCACTAACTACACGTCAGTCCCTCCCAAACCATTGATCACTAAAATGATTAACTAATCAATTGCTGTCTCAATGTATCGATAGGTTTGACTTCAAGGGTGTAATCGATTACATCTTCTACTCGAAGAGTCATTTATCAGTTTTGGGTCTTTTGGGTCCTTTAGACCCGGAGTGGTTGCGTGAGAACAAAGTGGCCGGTTGTCCGCACCAACACATCCCCTCCGATCACTTCCCACTGCTGGTAGAGTTGGAGCTGGAGGTGGGCGCCGCCCTCTCCAACGGACATATGTTGCGGAGATAACACAACCCCTCCACACATTCAATGACTGTCTAATGAATCCATTGATGAATTCACTGTAAAAAATGTCATTTTATATACACTTGAATTCAGCTTTTATTTGGTTCTGCTTTGGATTGTAAATGTTTTATACATTTCTATTCAAAACTATATTGAAATTATGTTTCAAATGTTCGCCAATTGTTTTAAAACACTTTTAAAACTTTACAGACGTCTTCAGTACTTATTAGTAGTTATTATTATTATTATATTATTATTATTATTATCATTATTTCTTATATTTCGGAACTTTTACATTAATTATCGCTTAAATTATTAGTTTGAAATCAAATTATATTTAATAGTATTTTATTTTAAAAGATGACTAAAATTTTAATTTAAAAAACAAAACTTTGTTCAACAAAACCAATAAACTTAGAGTTGTTCTCCAATTTTAAATCCAATAAAAGCTTAATTTGAAACGAAATCACTCTTTAAGTCTGCAATTCTGTATTAAATGAATAGTCATTCTGTTGTCTCCACTGCTTTCATGTAAGAACTTTTGTACTCAACTACACTACAGTTCAGGTAAAGTATTCATATAATGGACACATCAGTATACTTACTGTTTAGTAATACTCAACTTTAAAGTATGACCGGGTTCAATTATATACTGACTTATGAACATATACAGTGTTACACTGTCCAGTTTAAAGGCACAAACGCGTTTAAAGTCATAGTGTAGTGTAGACGCAATCAAGTATTTTCATACTTCAGTGCAAAATACTTCAATTTAGCAATACTGTATTATTGGCTTTATTGTCTTGGCTTTATTATCATGGTAAATATGTAAGTATAATACATGATTGTCTATAAAAAAAACCTCCAAATACACTGTATTTAATAGAGTATGAATTAACATGTGATCGGACGACAGATAAAGTCATTAAAGGTAAGTGCAATCAAAATGCTATTATAAATTATAAAGTAAACTTTACTAATGAGTACTTCATTCAAATACTTAAACCTTGCAAATTGCAATCAATTTAATGACTCTAACAGTAATTGTACTAGCATATCATAAAATGTAATTGAGAGTATGAGATCCATTTCCGCTAATACTATACTTACCATTTGTTAGTTGTCTTAAGAGTATAAAGCAATGATATCTTAGTATAATAGTTGATATAATCATAAATATAATTCATAAGAATATACAGCTATCCTATAGTTGCCTCAAATATAAATGATAGGCTTTCCTGTGTATCACAGCTTGATTTGATGTTGTAATCGGTATAAAAAGTTTGTTTGAATCACAAATCCTTGCAATGAATGAATGAATGAATTGTACGACAAATGCATTGAATGTCTCCTAATTTTAATAATAAATTTAATATTAATTACAATTATATTGAGAGAACGCATCGATTTATAGCAAAATTGAAACACATATTAATTTACAGTTTTCTACACTTTAGAAACCAAATGCATAATAAAAAATGTATTTAAAAATTCATTTAATAATAGTATATAATAATAATAATAATCATTAATAATAAGTAATAATTAATTAATAATAATATTAAATATGCATTCGTTTCGATCGGTTCTACAATACAGACAACGAATAAGTCAACGAAATATATGTCAACAATAAATAGGATTTAATTATAATATAAAAACGTTTTTCACAAATCGGAGGAGAAATTAAAATCACATAATCTTTTCAATCGTTTGTCAGCTTTTTGTTTATAATATATTTACAAAAATCTGTTTCAGATTTAGTGGTGAAGAGAGGGATGAGTTGTCGGTGCAGTGAATGACAAACATTTGAATCAATGATTGCTTTGTATTTACACGTCTTTAGAGACAAAATAATAAATAAATTTAATTTAAGCGAAACTGCACTCTATTTATAATCAATATATGATTAGTGTGTGTCTTAAGCACAGGTTAGCTCGGAATCCACTCTTTGTGTCATAATATTTGTAGAAACTGTTGAATCAATAGTCAAAAAGGCATAACTATTCCAATGAATGTACAAAAAGGCCTCAATTATCAGTAATTGCAGTCTTCGTTCAATTCGTAAGTATTTGTTAGGCTTTGAGATCATAATCGATAGCTATCTTGAGTTGGTTTCTAAGATTTCAACATCACTTGTGTTGCCATTACTGGACACGAGTCCAGTGGTCGGCGCTTTCGATTCACTACTCTTTCTATGAATGGTTTCCAATTGATTATCAATTAGAGAACCAATCGATAGCTTAGAGTTGGTTATGTTTAACGAATGGTTTAATACATTTGGTACCAGAGCTGCAAGTGTTGTGCCATTCGTGGGACCCAATGAAGGCGATGAGGTCTCGGATGAGGACGAGGAGGACGTATGCAATGGAGTGGACCCACTCTTACTGGTCTTCATATAAGAGCCGGCGCTGGCACTCAACGAATGCAAACTATTTAGATAAGGATTTGCCGGATATATGCTCGACGCGGACGACGAAGGGTTCGGTGGCTGAGGGGGAGGTATGTGTGGGTGCGATGTGTGAGGAGTCCGAGGATTATGACCGCCCGGAAGACCAGATGTGAAAGACATGTCATTGGATCGCATGTGAGAAGCAATGAGTTTCGAGTTATGCTTTTCGATCGAATGACTCAACATTTCCTTTTCGGCGCTCTCTTTGGCGATTCGCTCCATAAGAGAGGCGCCGCCGCCCGAAGAGTTCAACAGACTATACCTCTGGAAGATGTTATCCCTGTCCAGGAAGTCGGGCCTCACTTGCAGTTCGTGCAGACTCTTGAAGGGATCGACGGCTGGTATTAATGGATTCCAATACGAGCGCAAAGATTCGGCCGAATTGTTGGTATTGTAGTGAGAGGTGACGGGAGGGGGAGTGCCGTGAAGGCCGCCAAACAGACTCATGAATCGAGCCTTTTCTAACTGGTTGTTCAAACCCATTGCCGCTAAAGTGGATGACGGGTTGAGGAGATTGGATGCACTGGAAGTGGTGGTGAGTGTAGTCCTGCCTTTGGTGTCGTTGGCATCGGTGGCAAACCGGGCGGTCTGTCCGTTCGGTCCGTTCTCTTCCTTTTGTTCGTCTTTGACGCCAACAGAACTCAATCTATTGTTATCGAAGGCACTCATATCGGCGTTTGAAGTCTTGGTAGAGCTATGGCTATGGCTTTGGCTATGGATATGACTGTGGCTGTGATGATGACTATGGCTGTGGTGTGACTGATGTGATGATGAATGTGACGGATGGCTATGAGATGACGAATGATGTGATCGATGAAGAGGTGAACGCGAAGAATCTCTTTTACTGTTCATTTTGAGCCAATCCTTGTTCTTATCGGAAAAGATGTCTCCATTTCTGACGTGAGATAACGAAGAATTGGAACTCTGTTTATGACTATTTAACTGATCCTTATGTTTGGCTTCTATTTTATCATCACTTCTGGATTTCTCTCTTTCGAAGCGTTTGGCGTCTTTGTCGCCACTCTCCGAGTGTTTCCGTTTGTGATACAAGTCTTCGTTGAGTCGATTGCGTTCGGCCTCTGCTTTGAGTCCTCCCCACGAAGCCGAGGAAGTGCTCGAAGACGTCGATGCCGTCAATGGAGGAAACAATGCGGGTGTCGGTCGAGTCGATGCACTTCTGGACCATAAATCAGGTCCTGAGGCACTCAATCCGGGCAGACATCCAGGGATTGGTAGGTCTCGCGCTCCAGATATAGGTGTCGGACCAAACAGTGTGCCCGAAGGCGTGGGAGGGCCCGCCACTGGAGGCAAACCCAATGAACTAAAGTTTCCAAACGATGGAAATCGAGTGAAATTCGTTGTTCTGGACGAGAGATGAGGCGATGGAGGCGTTGATCCGAATTGATTGTGATGTGAAGGCAGTGGAGAGTCAAAGGGCGTCCGCGAAGGGGCGGCGCTCATAAGGGGTGACGAGAAGGGCGGCAGTTCTTGGGTCCGCGGACCCAACGAAAACATATGGTTAAGGGGTCGCAGCAGGTCTGATGACCCGCTCTTAGACGCACCCGTTCCCGAGGGAACACCACTTTTGTGGGACAAATCCATTTGTTGCTGTTTCTGCTGGTGATGGTATATCTCCCACGCGATCCTCACATGCATTGCACACCAGCGCCCGGACTTCTGTAAGAGTTTTACAAACCATTAGTTTATTTCGTGTTTTTGTTATTCATTTCAATGCAGACATACCGCTGAAGGTTTAGTTTTAGTGGACAATGAGTTCAACTAAATTGAGATAAAATGATAATTTTAGTCAATAATTCCTTTACAGTAATCAAGTAAACAATTTGAAAGCAAAATGAAAGCAAAATTGAAGCAAACCTTAGGCTGAAAAGCTGCCGAGTGGCCGGGCGGTCCAAATGGAGTGGTCGCTGAGGCCGTTAAGCTACCCGTTTGTGGGGTTATTGTCGAACCTCCGGGTGTTAAAAGGGGTGAAAGACTAGGAAAGCCGGATAGGCTGAGAGGGTTACAACAAACCATTAGTTTATTTCGTGTTTTTGTTATTCATTTCAATGCAGACATACCGCTGAAGGTTTAGTTTTAGTGGACAATGAGTTCAACTAAATTGAGATAAAATGATAATTTTAGTCAATAATTCTTTTACAGTAATAAAGTAAACAATTTGAAAGCAAACCTTAGGCTGAAAAGCTGCCGAATGGCCGGGCGGTCCAAATGGAGTGGTCGCTGAGGCCGTTAAGCTACCCGTTTGTGGGGTTATTGTCGAACCTCCGGGTGTTAAAAGGGGTGAAAGACTAGGAAAGCCGGATAGGCTGAGAGGGTTACGATTGAAATAAGCAGTCGTCTGATCGAGTTTAGGGAACTGGATGTAAAAAATATAAATATGATTTACACAACGATCATAAGGTTTCCTTTGAGTGAAAATACCGCTAAATGTGGGTTCGATTGTTGCACTAAAGGACTGGCCATCGCTGGTGTCATAGGAAAGGGTTGATTCTGTGGCATTGCATGGATGTGTTGATGCATCTCTGTTCTCATATAAGGCGGCGGAGGGATAGCAATAGTCCTGTCCAGTGAGGCCAGAAACCTGGTGTCCAACTCTCGCCTCAAGAAGTCTGATTGATCTAAGAGTAGATTGAGTGGAGTGTTAAACACGTGTCGATTGTGTCTCAAAAACAATGACTAACTTTGATGTGAAAAGAGTGAATCGCCGATAAACGGTGAAGGGGTGGCACTGGGGGCCACTGCACCGCCCACTGAAGGGAGTGCGGGAGGAATGGGTGACGCGAACATTGCTAAGTGATTGGAGTGGTTGGAGTGCACTGAAGAGGACAGTCCGATGTTAGGAGTTGCGGAGCGCGGCGTTAGACTTGACGGCGACAAGTGGGGGACAGCACTACCATTGAGTCCTGTACTGGAACTGTTACAACCATTCAATTAGTATGGCATCAAAGGATCAATGAATGCATTCATATATAGTCAACAAATAAGGATTGCATACCTCGAAGAAGTCCACAAATGACTTTTAGGGGTCGAGTAGTTGTTTGGAAAGGTGTTGTCGGGAGAAGAGTTGGAAACAGTGACCGATGGTGTGGTGCGAGCACTCGAGCTCTTAGTACTCGACGTCTCTTCTCGTTCTCTACTTGTGTTGAAGGACTGACCGATTGATTGACTCAAATGACTAAGACTTGAGAGGCTGTTAGTGGAGCCCCGACTTTGTTGGGCAGCACTCGGATGTAATGGAGTGTTGAGTGAATCACAACTCTTTTGATTGTTAGGACTCGAGTGACGATTCTGTTTGGCGGCAGTACTTTGATTAGAGAGCGGCGGTGAGGCTGTCCTTTTGACGCCTACACTATGCGAGTCTTTAACCACACTTTTGACACAATTGGAAACGTTTGATGAATTAATTTGAAAATTATTACAATTAGTCGACGAAGAGGTAGATTTGGGTGCTTTGGAGCAGATTCTGTCCAAACTGTAAGAGTTGTTCTCTTTGTTACTGTTTTCGAGTTTAGTGTTCAAAGAGGAAGAGGTGAGCGAGTGGTTGGAGAGCCCGACAGTCCTGTCCGACTCACCGGTGCGGGCATTGCATTGCTCTGAAGGGCTGGTATTGCGAAGAACGGATTCAATGAGATGTGAAGAATATGTTCGTTCGTATCCGTTAAGTGTCTTGTCTTTGGACTCCGACACAAATGCGTCCAATGGTTGAGAAGTGGACTCAATATTTAATACTAAGGAGTCGTTCACATCGGGCGTACCGAAGGGTTTGGGTGTGGACTCGGACTGAACGCACACTTCCGCTGCACTCGAACTGCTTTTTGTGGTCAATTCGGATGCGGAAAGGGATGAGAGTGGAGGCGGTGTTTGTGTTAATTCACGGTTTGATTTGGGAGTGAGTGTCAGTTCAAACGCTTTGGATGAGGAACAGGTAGTCGACCCATTGGACTGACTATCCTTTCCCACATCAACACTAAGTATATGATGGCTATCACTCAGTTGGTCACCACTTTGGACGTCAGAACTATTTAAAGGCAGAGTCGCTGAAGAGGTGGACGACGACGATAGAGAGCTGTCATTGGATGTAGTGCTCAGACTCTTCGTTGACAACCCTTTATCGCAATCACTAATGGATGAACTGCTCGAATGGTTGAGTGCCACCGACAGAGACGAAGAGTTTGCCGCCAATGATATGCTATTTATCTCATCCGACGAATCTTTGTCTA
>CAJPVJ010000309.1:0-28572 GCA_905397405.1 Oppiella nova
ATAAATAAGTCTTAAATCATTGGATAACGATTTGCTTTTATAGAAATATAATATTTGAAGAATCCAAGTTCAATTATTGAACTCTGTTTTAGAAAAGTTATTAGACCTTAAACTAAATATTAAGTCAAATATTAATTTATACAGTTATAAAAATAAATAAATAAATATTAGCCTCTAAACAAAATCTTTTCATAATACAGCTAGT
Source organism: Oppiella nova (assembly GCA_905397405.1). Lineage (NCBI taxonomy): Eukaryota > Metazoa > Arthropoda > Arachnida > Sarcoptiformes > Oppiidae > Oppiella > Oppiella nova. The sequence goes on from CAJPVJ010000309.1 coordinate 206, forward strand.
TTAAAGTCTAAATTTTTAAAATATTTCATTTAAATTGTATTATATTACTGTATTATATAATAATAAATATCTATTCAAAAAGTTGACTATAAAGTTACATAAAATATACCATGATCATTATATTTGATACCATGACTTCTAATATTTCATTATTAAATAAAGTCCGTCCCGTGAGAACTACAGTACATAATATGTTAAGAGTATCCCTGATTATTTCTCTTCATACTTAAAGGCATTTCAAATTCTATACTATTTAGATAATATATGTTCAATTATATTTATTGTAAAATACCTTCATAAATTCGTAAGTAATGTATTATCAAGGTAATTTTACTATAACACCAATATAATGTTATAATATAAAATTCTAATATAATAAATTAGTTTACAATAAAACGTGGTAAAGAATGTATGTACATGTACAAGTTGTATGTTAAGTTTTATGTATTTTAAGATATTATGATAATTTTATAAAAGTTATTATTAATAATACACTAATATAAATATAATTTGTCATTCAGTGTTAGACATTAAACAACAAAATAATAATATATCATATTTATTTACAGTTAATACTGTATACCTGTACTATAAAATGGTCATAAAAATTGGAAATTCCTGTTTCCCTTCAAAAATTAATATTTATAATAATAGTCCACATATTTACAATTATTCATAAAAATAGCTGTAATAGTTGTCTAAAATATATACCTGTACTATAAAATGGTCATAAAAATTGGAAATTCCTGTTTCCCTTCAAAAATTAATATTTATAATAATAGTCCACATATTTACAATTATTCATAAAAATAGCTGTAATAGTTGTCTAAAATACAACTGTTGTGTTGGATATAAAAATGACATATATTTAAAGCATTGTTTGTAGTATAGAATACTAAATTGCTATGAAATAATAAACTATAATAGTTGTGATTTACTCTATAGTAATAAATATTTATAAAGTTCTAATAAAAAGTATAATTTTGTTCAGAGTTTGAGGAAAACATTGATAAGTCGAGGAAAAAGTATTGAATTTGAAAAACCAATTTAGTTAAAAATAGAAATTATTTGCATTAATGCAGTTGTTGTTAAAAAAGTAATAATAAATAATTATAACAATTAATAAGTAGTCAATTGAATGGAAAACATGAACTAATTGTATGAATAGACCTGTCATTGAATGCATACCGTAGTGAAGTGACAGTGAATGCAATGATTGGTCACTGCATAGCGTTCACACATTTCAACAGCAATGCATTCATTCATTGCCTATGAAGTGAGCAATGATTACATAATGCAATAAATTTCATGAAACTTGAATGCAATGCAAATATACGCTAATCTGTTAAACAAAGTGAAAGTCATTTAATTGTTTCGCATTTATATCTCGTTTAATATCTATTTTATCACAACTTATAGCTGTTATCGCGAAATGTGAGACCAATTCGTGTCACAGAGTCTTATGAGACGATTGTTTACAAAATTATCACTCAATTGAAGACCATTTTGTTGACAATTGTTTTGATAAGTAGTTTCGTTTTGATTGCAAACCAAACGCCTCTTAATATAACTGTAATTAGCGCTGACTTTGAGCACAATTTGCGCACCACTTGATCCGCCAGTGATGTCCAAACCCTTACGTACAAAGACACCGACCTTTCGGTTCAATCGCAATGAAGACGATCTGCTCGAAGAAGTGCTCGAATCCAACGACACCTTCAATGAAGTGAAAGACGAGTCATCCCTGGATCTGATGAATGAGTCGATCAGTTCTGTGGACACATCTGTCGCTGATCTCAATGCCAGTCATTTGAGTGGTTCGGGTGTGAGTCGCGAGCGGCCGACAGTCAAAGACTTCATCACCGCTCGACTCAACAAAACAAAGAGTTTGGACGAAGAGAGTGGCAGAGAGACGGGAATCACTTCCAATTGGTTTAATGATATCAAAGGCAAGATTAAGGAGAAGATCGACGAAAGGAAACGCGAGAAAGAGTTGAGACAGACGTCGGGCGCCACCGATCCGATGGACACGAAAACCTATGAAACTGATAGTCAAACAAAAGACCCGTTGATTAAGAATATAATTAATGATACCATCGATGAGAGCAATGGACACAAAATAAACGAATTATCCGTTGATTACGCGGACGAGTCGTTTGTCTCGGCGATGGACTACTCTTTAGCACAAAACCAAATCCCCGAACAGATTGATAGCAAACCAAAGATTAGCGAATCGATTGTCTCGAATGAGTCCAATGAAGACATTGATTTCAATCTGCAGCCAGACATCGAAGAATCGCAACAATTGTGGAGTTATAGCCAAATATTTAACATAACAGCCCTTATAATAGCATTGATATCGTTGGTTATATCGCTATCATTGCCGGTCCACTCATTTATAAGCGGCCTATTGTTTGGATCCGTATTAACTCTCGTAGTGTTTTCAGTGATATTTGTTTACATTATATCCAATTATATGGTGGTTAAGACACCGATTAGAAGAGATTCAGCCAAAAGAGATGTCCCTATCGTTGATGTTCCGAAAGATGAAGAGATCCAAAAGGGATGGGTTTATGAATTGGTTGGCAATTACGAGGAAAGGGATTCTGGTTTTAAAGTTCAGTTGATTTACCTCCGCCTTCAAGACTCTAATCTGAGACTTTCAAAGCCTAAACACATGATTAAGAAGAATAAATTGAACTCAAACTCATTGCCAGTATTTATATCCCAGAGATTCTTTGATTTATCGAAAATATCACATAAGAAAGTGTATCTCCTTTTGCCGAAGAGTGTCCGCAATCAGAAGAAGTACGTGTTTAGCAAGAAATACCCCATTTGTCTCGAATTAGAAGATATCAAGACTAAGAGTATAACTAAACTGATTTTATTTATCCGTAACTGTCGTGAGAAAGAGGAATGGTTTTGGAAATTGAGACAAAAGATTCAACAGAATTTGTATCCATCGGTATCGATGGGGGCATTGAGTCCCCCGCCGACGCCCGTCGAAGCCTCAGACGTAATGACTGCTGAGATTGAATCCCTTCCGCGATCCCATTCCTTAGATCTCGGATCCATACAAAGCGCTACAACTTGTTCTTCGAATTCAAATTCACCCACAAGTCCTTCAAAAGAGCTGTTAATTCTCTCCAAACAATTAGATTATAACTTATTTATGGATAAATTAATGGCTTTTAAGTCGTCGTCTGACGACACGTCTTCCCTGTCGTGGTTTAACGCACTGATCGGTCGCATCTGTTATGATATATTGAATGAGCAGTTTTGGTCGACTTATATCGCCGCCAAAATCCAGAGAAAACTGCGGCGATTAAGACTTCCATATTTCATGGAGTCGTTGACTATCACCGAAATAGATGTGGGAAACACTTTACCCAAATTCAATTCAATCCCTAACCCACCACTCGTTGATAAGAGAGGTCTTTGGATTGATTTCGATATCACTTATTCCGGTAATATTCAGTTCAATTGATTTGAATTCTGTGTAACATTTGTTTGTATGCAATGACAGGCGGTTTTACAATGACTTTGGAAACCAAACTAAATCTAATGAAACTTAAAGAACAGGCGAATGGCTCTCAAGAGATGAAGAGTTTTGCCGAGAGATCTGAATTGGATCTGTCGGACAACGAGAGCGACTCAATAATGACCAGTTCTGATGAAGAGATGGAAGACAAGCCGCCCGTAGATCCAGAAGACGCCGACACCACCAAAAAGCAACAGAAGATTCTCAAGTTTGTCGACAAAATCGCTTCGTCGCAGTATTTCCAGAAAGTGGCCGAAAACAAGTACGTGAAGCGGGCCATGGAAGGGGTGTCCAAAACAGCACTTATACTAACTGTTCAAATACAGACACTTAACGGGACATTAGGTCTGTTGGCATACAATAAATTAATTACGAGACAAATAAAAACAAGTACGTGAAGCGAGCCATGGAAGGGGTGTCCAAAACAGCACTTATACTAACTGTTCAAATACAGACACTTAACGGGACATTAGGTCTGTTGGCATATAATAAATTAATTACGAGACAAATATATTGATGAGTTTGTTGTGTATTGTTTGCAGCGATTAATATCCCGGAGCCGCCGACCGATCGTCTGTGGTATGGCTTTCGAGGCAATCCCGATCTAGTCCTGTCCGCCCGACCCAAGTTAGGCGAACACGAAGTCAGTATAAGTCATGTGACGGATATAATTGAGCGCAAACTGCGCGCAGAGTTCGCTAAAGTGTTGGTTATGCCTAATATGGATGACTTGGTTTTACCGGTTCTGATGGCAAATATCGATCAATTCATTACAGTTGTGCCTTAAGCTCCTCTATTGCCCACTCTTTTTCCATTTCTTGTCACTGTTTATCTAAAAACAAAGCTTTTTATAAGAGTTCTTATTGTGGAGTTTAGTTGAGATATAATTTTGTATAATTAGTTGATTTTCGTTAATAGTTTTATTCCAATGATTTCATTCATATCATTGCTGTGATATTAAAGATATCGGTTATTTGATTTAATTCACTATTTATTTTATTTTAAAATTTAATATATCTTTTAATTTAAGACTTGATTAATGATAAGTCGGATTAAACAGTAAACAGTCACATGAGATGTCAATAACTCTTCAATAAGTTTATAATTGCTTTCTAATAATTATTGAATTTGTATTCATTTCTAAATATAATTACAGTATAATTAAAAACACTGAATATTGTAATGACTTTTCAAATGTTTTATACGAATAAATGTGTTTAACATTTCAGTTGAATTCACTTCTTGAGTAATATATTTATATTAAAATCAAAGGGAATGTGAGTTACATTGCATTACAACTACTACTCAAACGATAACTCATTTGAGATCTTCGAGTCTCAGGTTCTTATGGAGCTGTGGCTTCACATCACATATCACTCGAGCCAACAGGTCTTCAATCACTTTGTCTTTAGTCAAACCGACGCTCTTATTCATCACATCCATCTTAATACGAGTTTCCGCCTCTATTTTGGCCGCAATGTCGTCCCTATTATCCACAAGATATATGACAATCATTACGAACACACTGTCAATGGATGAGTGCATCGGTGGTACAAACCTGGAGCCCATGTGTTGCCTCTCGTAGTCGCGGAACTGCTTCTCCCTCTCGGCCTTAAACTTGTCGATCTCATGGTTGGCCTCGTCTTTGGCCTGTTTCAGACGCCGGGCCTTTCGTTTGCGGGCCTCTTGGACCTAATCACCACAACAACACATTACCATTAAGTCACATCACATCCATCAACCACTTCACTATACCTTCTCCGCCGCCCTCTTCTCGGCCGTCAATAGTTGTTGAATGCCTTGTGTCTGACTCGCCATCACTTAACACTCAATGCAAACCCAATTCAATTGAATTCAACTTAAATTGTGTATCAAATGCAATGTCTGTAGTGATCACTGCTATGGAAAACGCCTACTCCTCTGAAATCCTATGCAAGCGTTCAGTGAATGTCAATAAATGTATTCATCGTATGAATAGAGGTGTTGAACGGAGTTGAAGGCATCCATTGGATGCATGTGTCGGACGATGCGCTCATCTGCAGTAGGCCTCACTTCCCGCACACATCCGTATTGATGGTTGACATTCATGACTGTGTTCGTCAGCTGACAGTTATGTCTCTTTAACTTGAAGTCCATTTCCAGGATTCAGTGAAACAGTCACTCAATTGGCTGTCGATTGCTATTAAAACACGGATTGCTTTCAATTGTTATTAACTTTACATTTGATTTAATTTATTATAATTTTCGTGTTTATGAAATGCTTTTATGAGTTTTTTGTTGTATAATTGATTGCATTCATCGCGAGTCCAATCAAAAGGCATTTAATCAAACAAATGGATAACTATTTGGAGAATTGCAGGAAACAATTGGTCTGATATAGTGATGACCAGGTCTTGTGATTTGGTTGCACTCATGGTGTGATTGATTATCTCATTGCAGGCATCATTGGCTCAATGGACTGATCCGATAGAGTTAGTGGTGGGCAATGAGAGCTGTGATCTGGACTCAGCTGTCAGTGCCGTCGGTCTGGCCTTCATTAAACACATGTCGTGTAAAGTGAGTGAACATATGGACACCCGTTGTCCTCCATCTCTCATATCATGTCTAATGTCTTGTAGGAAGTGGAGTCCAATAAGCGACTAATAATCCCAGTGTTGAACACAACTCGCAGTGAACTCCAACTGAAGACGGAAGTGATCTTTTGGTTTGAAAACTCCGTGCATTTGAGTCGCGATGACCTCATCTGTAGGGATGAAATCGATTGGCAGACACTTAAGACAAGTAATGCATTGTAGGGTTGATGTAAAACTTGTCACTTATTGGTCATTATTGCAGAGAAAGTGTTGATCACATTAGTCGACCACAACGTGAACGAAGAGATGGCAAGAATTGGCGAAATTGTCGAAATCATTGATCACCACAAATATGACGCAAACCATTGTCTCGTAACTGATCCGTCGAAAGTGTTGGTCGACGTGTCGGTCGGCTCCTGTTCCACACTAATCGCCGAACGCTTTCTTAAAAGTGATTTGAAAGGAGACACACAATTGGCTCTTATGTTCTTCGGAACCATTATATTGGGTTTGAAATGCATTGATTTCTATGATTGCATACAATTGTATTGTTGTCTCAATGATTTCAGATACGATTAACTTCTCAGAAAGCGCTCAAAAGTACAGCGAAAAAGATAAAAGTGTTGTCAAAGACTTGGAGGCAATCATTGAGGACAAGACCATCTCTCGGTCGGAGTGGTTTAAACAGCTGATCGATGCCAAGAATTCCACTAATAATATGTCATTCGAGCAGTTGTTACTTAAGGATAAGAAATTAGTTCCCAACACAAGAATTATCATATCATCCATATCCGGCAAATTGGTCTCTGATCTGGACTTAGAAAATAATCGTCAACTTATGCGAGAGTTGACCGCAAATGCGAGCAATCGATTCGATGCCATCATTATATTGGGAATTGATAACAGAATCGCAGATAATTTAAGCCGCGATTTAGCCATCTTTACCACAAATACGACACTCATGGAGAAGGTTTGGCATTTAAATCAGTTTTTACCGATTTTACCAGTTTTTAATCAGTTATTATCGGTGTAAATGGATTTTATTAAAAAAAAATAATTTTTAACAGATTGTATCAAAACTTGAGTCCGAAAACAATGGCCTTGAATTGAGTTTAACCAAAGAGTTCAATGATTTACGAATTTATAACCAGAAGAATGTGAAGGCCTCTCGAAAACAAATTTTACCTTTGATTTCATCCCTCAGCGATACCAATGGCACAGGTATTTGAAAGTTGATTCTTTTGATGCCTATGTTTAGTCTTAACTTGATTTCATTTAATGAATTGACTTTTCATTGTTTAACATATATTTTCAAATAAACTATTAAATAAATGTTTAGTTCTAATGATTATAAAGTCTATCGGAATATATCAATAGATAATGATAGCACGAAATCTCCGAATAATCGGAAAAAACTGCTAAAAGCGCTCTCGACTGCAGACGTCGACCCAGACTTTGTTCTCAATTATATTCCCGAAACCGTAGATTTTCTTGAGTCGCCTCAATATAGTTCGTTGGGAACTGAGGTTTGAATTGTTTGAATCGATGCTTAACTTTCTCTCCAAACAATCAAAAATAACATTTCAATCAATATATAGGATACGAACGAGCGTTCCTTTCCGCCTTCGCCAGCAAAAGGTTAGACTTTTTGAACAGTTATTAATGCATTCTTTTTCATGCGATTGTCAGACACACCAAATGGTTCCCCAAATACTAAGAAAACAGAAGTGAATAAAGAATCAGAGCTTGAAATACCAAACATTGATGTCTCCAAAGTTCATAATCCAGAATCAGTGTACGGATCATATATTGAAGACTCATTTGTCGGTGAATTAGTGGGCGATTATCCCGATAATGATGGTGATAAAGATGGCAATGATTTAGATAGCAATTGGACTCTAAATAATGGATTGACTAATGAAATGGAATTTGATTTTGATTCGTTTGGTCCCGAATCCATTATATATACGGGAAATAATGATAATCCGGACGAACAAAACAATCCAAAACCCAAACATTCCTCGAGTGAAGAAACACTAAATGCCGGTATTTATTGAATAAACTAAATGTCACTTTGTGTTTGTGTATAGTTTTTTATAATTTCTAAATCGTTTGCTAATTTAGAAACGAATTCCAATGAATTAAATGCAAACCAAACAACTGAACAAAACAATGAAAATACAGAAAAGGAAGGCAATGGGAATGGGAATGGGAGCCAGACTCCGATGCAGTCGTTGTTGACTGTTCCCAATCACGAACCGAATCCTACCTCTGAATCAGACATAAGCCAAACGCTGAGTGAAGAGAGGGATGAGATCTCTCCATTCAAACGCAATACTTCTCTCACACAAAGTCAGAGAAAGAAAATCAGTCCACGAATTAATATCCAGCAAATCCTTAATTCTTCCGATGACTTAAGCCCCGGTGTTGGGTCGAGTGCCACCCCTTCCAATCATCCCCTGTCCGCCAATTTTGAGACAATTAATTTTGATTCCAATCAAACAAATATTGATTTAAATGTCAACACTTTGAATGGCAACGAAGAGTCTGAAAGTAAAGGTTAGAATGAATGTAAAAACGCTTCCAAAAACTCATTGCTCTTCTGGTGATCGTCTGATCATTGATTTCAAGCTCTGATACTGTCTTCACTTCTCTTCTATTCATTTCTTATATTAATGTTATTTTTGGTAATTTGTTATGAAATTAATGTTTCAAAATAATGTGTAAAAGGATTGGTTCGGAGGCCGTCGACTACCAAAAAGAAGATACCAGTGAATCGAGAGTTCTTTAAAAGCGACGAATTTAATGGTAAAGTATTTGTGTTTAATTTGAAATAATTTCTTATTTAAGGAATGTTTTAATTCTCAGATAAAGAGAGTAATGGCGGGCCATCGGATACGATTGCAGAGCTAACAGCGCGCCAAGAGTTGGATGAAACGAGAGGCTGGAGGGAGTCGTGTCCTATTGGACCCGAAGGTGACGTTAAAGTAATTGATATGAAAGTGATCGATCCGTACAAAAAAGTCATATCACACGGTGGATACTTTCACTCGACTATTGGGAACAGTCATCAGTCAGGTTTGCATATAATATACGGTAAGAGTATTTCATAAATGGTTGTCCAATAGGTTCAAGTCCTGCGATTATAGTGTTCTCTGCCTGTTATCTGCCCGACCGCTCACGAAAAGACTACAATTATGTTATGGACCACCTATTCATGTGATTTGATTTCACTTTGTTTGTGGGCATAGAATAATAGAAAGTTTGTGTTTAGGTATGTGTTGACGACTCTCCATAACCTGATTGCGGACGACTATATCCTCATATACTTCCATAACGCCGGGGTCTCCACTCTCGGCAATAATATGCCTACATTTGGATGGCTTAAGCGATGCTATTATATGATGGACAGGAAACTGAAGAAGAATTTGAAAGGACTTTATTTAGTTCACCCGACCTTCTGGTTGAAGACTCTGATAATTATGAGCAAACCATTCATCAGGTATTCCTGTAATCCTTTGCACACGAGTTGTGAACTAAAACTCATTATAACTATAGTTCGAAGTTTTCGAAGAAACTTAAATTCGTGGGAAGTTTAGCCGAATTGAGTGCTCTCTTACCTATAGAGCACATCGCTATTCCAGATGCCGTCAAAATGTAAGTCTTGTGATTGCATTCATAACTCAGTTTATATTCAATGTTTTTAACTGTCAATAGCTTACAATGGTATCTGTGTGTCTATCTCTCTATTTTCTCTAACAAATTGTCGACTAATCTGTGAATGTTATCCTCTATTATAACAGTTATGACGAGGAAATCGCTAACAATATTCTCTAATTGACACTTCATTTGTTCACTTCTGATGTGTTGTCATCTCTGCTCTTATTTATGAAATTAACAATAGTTTCATATATTTATTCACTGAGACTATAGTTATGTCACAATAAATCACATGAAATAATTGCAAATGGTTTTCAAACTCTAAGAAATACTTATAAAAAACTGAAATATTGTTGAGAAAAGTGAAAATATTTTATGTATTAACGGTAGGAGTGGTAGAGATAATGAACGGTTAATGTGTTTGTGTGGCATAACTCTGGCCTTTACTGTAATTTTTGTTGATTTTAATGTATACTTTGATTTGAATTAGGATTGACACACAAGTTATGAGTAGACAGAGAAAGGGCCGTCGAATCACACAATAATAGTATTATGTTTTTATTTTATATTGATTTGTGAACCAAATTCTTATATAATTATATAACTTATTATTAATTCTTATTTATTTTCTGTGATAACAATTAAATTAAATCTAAAATATATAGTTAAAACTGTTTTTGGCAAACACTGTAACAAAACTGTAAATCACTTTAATTTTGCTAAAATAACAAGAAATAACATTTTTATAGAAAAGTATATTTGTGTTAAATATAATTGTAAATTACTAACAATTTGGTGATATATTGGTCGATCGGACGGGTAGTGAGTATGGCCTAAAAGGTGCATGAGATATGGCAAAAGTACGAAACATTACGGCACCGGTAAGTGTCGGCTAAACCTATTCATTACAACGACTGCTACACAAAGGGGCGCCAAAAGGGGGCTCTGTTTTGCGCACAATTAAAGTCACGTTGTGTCACGTGATTCGTGAATAGAATGTCAGACACATCGGAGTGGATGACAAAAACGATAAGAAAAACAACATTTAATTTGTTATAAGATTTGTATTTAATATTAATATTGATTTGAAATAATAAACAATTCATACATTTATTGACGATTTGTTGATTTGATTGATGAAAACGAGAGACAATATATTGTAATGCATTGAACGCAACGTGACATCAGTTTTCGCCACAAATTAATTCATTTGTTTTGGTTTTCATGTCTCATATTTGACTCAATTTTCATTTCCTAATCGTTTGTCACAACGAAGACCTCAACCGTCAAGACCTGTGCCGTCGATACGATCGTCACTACAGAGGATGGACTCGGAGGCGGATCCCATCAGCGAATACAAGGCGTCGCTGAATGACTTGTCGTTCAACTCGAAGCCATTGATAAACATGTTGACGAAAGACCTGTGCCGTCGATACGATCGTCACTACAGAGGATGGACTCGGAGGCGGATCCCATCAGCGAATACAAGGCGTCGCTGAATGACTTGTCGTTCAACTCGAAGCCATTGATAAACATGTTGACGATGTTGTCGGAGGACTACAAGGACTCAAAGGCCCCGCAGATCGTGGCGGCCATCGAGCAGAGGCTGCACACCGTCACCGCCGACAAGAAGCTGCCCATCATTTACCTCTTGGACTCCATCTGCAAGAATGTGGGCAACGTTTACGTGCGGCTCTTCACGCAGAACATTGTGTCCACGTTTTGCGAGGTCTTCGAGAAAGTGGACGAAAAGACGAGACTTTCGTTGTATAAGTTGCGGCAGACGTGGGCCACGATCTTCCCGACCAAAAAGCTCTACGCCATCGACTCCAGGATCAAGTCATCGTTAGACCCCGCGTGGCCTATCACTGCTCCCAAACCACACGCCGACCCCAGACCTACCAATAACTCGAGACCCACTCTGCAATCAGTGGTGAGACCGGCCAACACGTCCAGCACGACGGCCGCCACCACTGCCACCGCCGCCGCACATCCGGCCCCTCAAGGCGTTCACATTAACCCCAAGTTCTTCAACGACCCTAACCTTCATCCGCCGATCCCGACGGGTCCGGAGGCAGAGTTAGCTAAACAACTGATCCAAAAGCAGAACGAATTACTTCAGCTCCAGAAGCAGAAACTCGAGTTAGAAATGCTTAACGAGAAGCGAAAGCTGGCCGAACAGGCCCGGGCTCTACAGGTTGTGCACCGACCCCTCTATAGCGCCCACTATATGTTAATTATGTTCAATTCAAATGTTTTATTTGATTATATTTGTGTCAACAATAAAATCAATTTTTCATTACCTCTTAATTAATTCATAAAACTAGTCACTCATGTGGTGTTCAAAACGGTTTGTCTTAAGATTAGATGAGAATTTAGTTAACTATTTGAATGACAATTAAACACTTGAATTGAATTGAATATTAAATGTTTAAATAATTTTGTATTACTTTTGAAATTCTTAATCAATAAGAGATTTATATTTGTATTGTTTTGTAGGAAAAGGAGCAGAAACTGAAACAAAAGGAGCAAATGCTTCGTCCGAATAGTCCGAACAGAAAGAAGATTAAAAAACGCAAAAGAAGTCGAAGCCATCGGAGTCCGAGTCCTATCAGTCAAAAGAGTCGAAGTTCTCCCCATCGGTGGACTCAAAGTCCTAACGAGAGATTAAGAGATAGTCCGCAGCCATTGAATAGACAACAAAGTCCTTCCTATGGGTTGAGGCCAAACAATGCGCACAGACCTCGAAGTCGATCACCAAATGCTGTTAAACCATATATTCCTCAGCAAAGTGTTGTCGCGTTGCCTCCCATTCAGTCTTCTGTGAATTCCCTTTCGTCAAACCTAGTGTCTGGGCACTCAAGTCAACCACCAGTTCCCACTACAATACCGGCGCCGACCATTTTGGCTCAACCAGAAATGCTCAGCATTTCAAACAGCATTGATTCAAGTGTTGTGACGACAATGAGTTCGAGTACAATGAGGCCACCGATTACCAGTCATATCAGTCAGATTTCTGGACCTCAACACCTGTCCAATCCAATTGAGCCCTCATTCCCTTCATGGGGTCAGGACAGGGACTACAGGAAAGAATTGGATCTAATGATGAGTGACGCCAAAGAGAAGCTGCGCTCCGGCGTTATAAGTAGTGCCGATCACGACGTCTTAGTCCGTGAAGTGCAGCGACAGATAAGAGAGGCGCAGAACAACTCGGTTGTGATGAACTCCTCAATCCCGGAGCCGATGACAATCCCAGTGGACGGGAAGCTCAGGAAACTCTTCTATTTGGACGACACGACAGCTGTTGTGCTGTTAAACGCTCCCCAAAACGCGACGTTTACGCAACTCATTAACGTCGACCCCAAGGCATTAGATCCGAGACAAATCAGTTTCGAGGGGAAGCCCACAAAAGTATTCATCGATCAGGACAGGGGGTGTTTGGACTTCGTTACGCTCGAGTTCAACGGACAGGAGAGACTGTTTCAGCCGAACAATAATCCAATTCCTCAGCGAATCAAGTTTGGCGGACCGGCAAAGGAGATCATTCTGAACGGTCAGTCCTATCCCGCAAAATTTGGTGGTCCGGCCATCACTGTGTGGTTCGAAGGCGACCCCACGGGCCCACACTCTCTCACTCTGGACGCCCCGACGCCTAGAGTTAAACTCTCTGATAACCGGAGGTTTGATTTGTGGACTAATATTATAAATAAAGCGACAAACAATATGATGCCTAATGTTGTGAACAGTAGTGCACCCGTCCGTCAAACGGGTGATGTGAACGACTTGTTATCTAAATTACTCGCCGCCGGAATGATTAATAATAATACAAATAGTAATACTAATAGTATTAATAATAATAATATTAATAATTCCAAACCCGAGGCAACCAAACCAATACCAAAGGACGTGAAAAAGGATACAAAAGAGAGAAGGCGTGAGAATATAGTGTCGAAGGAATCGCCGATTGAATTGAAGTCCGACTCACTGAAGATGAGTCGTCCCAGTGTTGTGGCCGCGCTTTATAATGGCATTCAGTGTACTAACTGTTCGCTACGTTTTGATGGCGACAGCGATCAGACGGCTTCAGGAGATAAGACTCGGTATTCAAAACATCTGGACTGGCATTTCAGACAAAACCGAAGAGACAAAGCAAAGCCTAACTCCAGTGCCACATCCCTGCGCCGCAATTGGTTCTATCCGTTGAATCTCTGGATTCAGTACAACGAAGTGACTGAAGAGGAGGACACGACTGGACTCTTCCCAACTGAAGAACAAGTATCCGATGAAGAAGAAGAGCCTTCCGTTCTGACTGTAATCGCAGAAAAAGACGAGTCACTAAACTATTGTGCCGTTTGTCATGAAAAGTTTGATCAGCACTGGAATGAAGAGGAAGAGGAGTGGAGGCTCGAGAATGCGGTCAAACATAACAACAAAATATATCATCCGTTGTGTCTGAACGATGTGTTGGCACAGACTGAACGAATTGAACAGCAATTAAGTGAAAGTGTTGTCGAAACTAAAGAGGAAACAAATGTTGAGGAATCCTTCCAAACGGAGAACTCGGAAGACATCGACAAAAGTGACACCAATTGTGATGTTTCGCCACAAGAGTTAAGTGAACCGGTTGTGAGTGAATCTGTTGTGGAATGTGAACCAAAAGTGGAGGCAATGGAGACCAACGAGAGTGAAGTGAGTGATAAAGAAGTGATGGAAGCGGCAAAAGAAGTCATAAGTGAACCGCCGATGGAAGACATTAAAGTCATTGAATTCGAAATACCTCTGAATAACGACAGAGAAGTGACACATGAATTGACGGACTCTTTGGAGACCAAAGAAGGGGATGAAGTAGTGAAAGCAGACAATGAGAACATCGACGATGAGAACAGCAACGACGCGAAGGTAGTCCTACAACAGGGAGGGATTGTCATCAAAATGAAGGCATCGAATCTTCAGACACAGGCAACGGTGCAGTCGTCGGAACCGATAGAGACCAACGAAACGAAAGAGTCGGAAGTTATCGTTAGGGGACAGGAGTTGTCTTCGCTCTGCAATATTTTGTGAACTTTTTTGTTGTCAAAACTTTTTAAGATATTATTTAAACTATTTTTATATTATAAAACAAATAATGAATTTACACGTGAAATGAAAAATAGATATTTTGTTGATTTATATGAATCGCTGTTTTGCTAATTATTTTGCTTTCTAGACATCTGCTCAGTGTCTGCGATGTCTGAGCCATTGAATCATTTTGAGTGACAATTCCTTTCGCAGAATACAAGGAGTGAAGACTGAAGAGCCGTTTGGATTGATGTGGCCTTCCGTTCAATTGAGAAGTCCATTGACAAGATTTGGACCCAAGATATTGCTATTATTATTACATTTCTATTACTTTTTATTTAGTTCTCTTTATTTCAGCACTTATTCAATGAATATTAAAAAAAAGTAAAAAAATAATTTCAAATAAAATAAAAAATATTTTGCAAAAATGAATGGTGTAATGCATTAGTTCTGAATACAAAGTTTGCGAAAACTTGATATTCATTAAAATTGGATAAATAATCTCCTTTTTGTGTATTTCTTTTTTGATTAATTACTAAATAAAATTATTGAAAAACCAAATTGAACTTTGTAAAATTTATTTATTTAAATTTATATCAAAGATGTTAAGACTAAGAATTGAATTCAATGTTGGAGTCCATGCATTAGACAGTGTTTGCGAATAACCCAAAGTCTACTCCAATGACAGGCAATGATTGCCTCATGTTTTCAAAACACATGCCTTTTAAGCATTTTTCAAGTTAACGATTATTTCATTTAATTTGTGTTTACTTTTCATTCAATTGTTTGAATGGTTGTCCGATTAGATGTATATTTTGTTTGACTATTGTTTTCAGTGTTAAGTCAATATAAAGCCATACAATCAGTTCAATGAGTTATTTATTGCGATCGACCCATAGATCCGTTTGTTTGTCGGCTCTCATCAGACGATCACCGCATGAATCCATTTGTCTGCAGAGCTATCGGTGGTCTTATTGTCGACAATGTCTTCACACCACAAATGTAATACATTTTAACAGTTAATTGAGACCATTATCTCATTATTAAAGCCATAGATCCGGTCTTATGCCTCGCAATCACCGCAACCCAAGGGTTTCTTCGGGAAACTCATCGATAACATCAAACAAGAGATGTCGAAGAATAAGGAAATGAAGGAAAGCCTCAAGAAATTCAGAGAAGAGGCTCAGAAACTGGAGGAATCGGAAGCGCTTCAGAAAGCGAGACATAAATATGTAATTGATTTGTGAATGCATTGAATGTGTGATCAATTGATTTGCATTTGTTTTGCATTGAAAGCAATCCATTGAATCGGAAACAGCGAAGGGTTCGCAACAAATCAAAGAGCATTTGGAGGCCTTTAAAGACAAGATATCAAAGGGTTTAGAAGAGGCCCAGAAGACAGAGATCGGCAAAAAAGGACTCGAAATGACCGATGAGTTGTCGAAACAGGCGAAGAGTGCGGCCGAGGCTTTGGCTAAAGGGACGGAACAAATCAGTCAAAGCGATGCCTTTAAGACTGTTTCACAGGTTTTGTACTCATTTGCGGTTTACTTGTTATGAGTTTATAATGAATCGTTTGAACGGACAGACAGTGCAAGCGGTGAGGGAAGAGATCGGAGAGTCTGATAGAGTGTATAAAAGACCGGAAAAGTTGAGGAAAAGAAAAGAGGAATCGGAGGACATGTTTGCCCACCAGAAGCCCATCGAACCAAATGAGTTGGTTTTGGACTACATTTTGATTGAATAGCAACTCTAATCTTAATCTTAATCTTAATCTTAATCTTAATTGAATGGTTAATCTTTCAGAACAGCGACAGGTGTAGAGCTACACAAAGACAGTCGGTTTTACCAGAGTTGGCAGAACTTTAAAGAAAACAATCCATACGTTAATAAAGTGTTTGACTGGAAGATGAAATACGATGAGAGCGATAATCCTGTGGTGAGAGCCTCTCGACTCATCACTGATAAGATGTCAGAACTGTTCGGCGGACTCTTCTCCAAAACAGAATTGTCTGAAGTGTTGACAGAAATCTGTAAAAGTGATCCCAATTTCGATAAAAGCCAATTTTTGAAAGACTGTGAAAATGATATCATCCCCAATATATTGGAGGCAATGATTAGACCCGATCTTGAGATCCTCAAAGACTGGTGTAATGAAGCGGTAAGTGGTTTATAGTTGTAAAGTATTTGATTGCCGGTATATAACACCTGTTTATGTGATTACATTGACAGCCATACAACCAAATAGCTCAGCCTATAATACAGGCCCAAAAGTTAGGCTATATATTTGAGTCAAGAGTTCTGGACATTGAGAACGTAGATGTAAGTGAACACACAATTGGTTTGAATGTATACTAAAGAAGTTTACAAATAGTTAGCGATGGGGAAGATCATGGAGAACGGGCCCGTCCTTATCATCACTTTCCAGGCGCAACAAATCAGTTGTGTTAAGGACTCCAAAGGCAATGTGATTGAAGGCGACCCGGTCTGGCATTCACTGCACTCTTTGTTTCGTTCATTTCTAACGCATTTCATGATTTCAGGAGAAGATATTACGCGTGCATTACGTGTGGGTCTTATGTCGCGATCAGAATGAGTTCGACCCAAAGGCCTGTTGGAAACTCATGGATCTCTCGGCCAATAGCGCCCAACAATGGCTTTAAACTAAGTTTATATACAACACACAGTCTTAGCTCACATTATATTAACGATTTAGGTGTAAATACTATACAATTATAACATAATATAAATGTTTTACATCCGTTTAAGCGATGGTAAAGAGTAGTGAAAAGTTTTTTTTATGAAATTCTTAAATAAAGCGAAAGTTTTACAAGTTTTGAAGGAATGGTCGGTGAGAGGGAACCGGTGTCCAAAGGGGTTGTTGGTGTGCGTGTGTGGAGAGGGCGCCACCGATGTATAGGTATTGTGTGTAATGTTTTGAAAGAAGAGAAGCCATGTTTTGAATACGTTTTGCTCTCATCTTATGCTCACTAATGGCTTATAATTGCATTCAATTTAATTGTATTTAGCGTCATATCTATGAAACTGTGCGTCAAGTGAACGCTCATTGAGTGTCAGAATCAATGTCACAACCAATCAGTCATTCATCGGATTAACGGTTCGCTCGACTGTAAGACAATTGGTGTCCAATTGATAGCACTTTTTGTTTTGTTTTCTTTTAAATCTCTTGCGATGTCTTAGCATTTGGTGCACTTCTCGCAGTTGATCCCACTTTCGCACCAATTAGTCAATGAATTACTTGTTTTTTATTTCACGAATTGAACGCAAATTAGTGTCAAATCTATTCAATTGAATGTCATTTTCGGATAAATTAGAAAAATTTTGTTTTTCTTTTTTTTGTCTCCAAATGAGTGCCAAAACACATCATCTAATCGTTTTCCTTGTCTTTCATCCGATGCAGTGATTGTCTTCAGCCATGCGAATGGTTTCAAACAAATCGAATCCATTGTTGACATCATATGTGACCAACACTTCCAGCAATTTGTCACAAAACACATCCAGAAGTAAACGATTCGATCGGAAGACCAAAACGAGACGAAAGGCGAGACATGACTCCGAAGACCAGAGAAGCGATTCGGACGACACGAGTGGCCATCGCTCGCCACGTGTGGACCCGTCTAACGATAAGAACCATCGATTCGTCGCCACAAACGTCAAGACGAAGAAGAGTTTGAAATCATTTGCAAAGAATTTGTCCGAAAGTGAGAGCGAAGAGGACTCGGAGTCGGTGTCGAGCGCTTCGGATGCGGACCACAACCAGAAGTGCGAGTTTTCCATCGTTAAGGGCAACAACGACTGCAACGCCGGCGCTCTTAAGCTCCGGATAGCGACGCGAAGAACTAATTCGGTTCCCAACCATAGGCCAGAAGCGGTTCCAATGGCGCCGAAGCGCCAGTTGAGTGTCGTTGAGGCCGTTTCGGGCGTTATTCGCGACCCCGAAGACAACGAGGAAGACCACGGACTGGACTGTCAGTGTTGGAGACACGCGGGGAAAGGCAAACGACAGCCCATTCCTCTGAAACTGAATCGCAAACACAGACACAGACATCACCGCAAAAGCCACGACAGCTCTTACGACTCGAGTCGCAGCCGAAGTCACAGCCGGGACTCGAATCACACGTATTCTGACTGTTCGTCGAGGAGTTGCAGTACAAGCAGTAGTGGCTCTTCGTATTCCTCTTCACACAGTTCCAGCAGTTGTCGAAGTTATAGCCATAGCTGTTCCAGTAGTGGCTCGTCTTCGGGCTCCTCTTGCGGTTCCAGTGTTTCCGGTGATAGTGAGTCGTCCGACAGTGATATAGATTCCAAGACAAAAGGGGATCAGTTGAAGACCTCTAAGCAATCGAAGGGCTCGACAACGAGTAAGGGTTACGCGAATACTCGTGAGGACTCGTCTAATGGTCTGAAAGTGGGTTCTCAACAAAATCTGATGCCTTCGACGCCATTATCTCAGCCGTCGTCGGTCTCCTGTGAGAGTAGTTGTTACAGTCCGGCCATCAGTATAAACAGTCCGATGAACTATCAGTCGTCGAACTCGATGTACGCGCACAGGAAGAGAGATCCCGCCGAAGAGCGGCAACGACTCCGCAGTTACCGAATCCCTCACTTGCAGAACAGACAGCCCCCGCTCACCCCTACTGGCAACGCATCCGCTCAACAAAGCCATAAGACGCCCACAACGGCTACGGTTGCGGTTCAGGTGCAGACGGACACCGACGACATTGTGGCCACAAATAAATCTAAGTCAATGTCTTCCGGTAAGAGTCGAAGCGTGGGCACCGATGCCATCGCCGCCGCGAACAGTGGTAACAAAGTGTTGAAATCCAAGAACAAGAAGTCTAAAAAAGACAAAAGCACTAAAAATCACGACAACAAGAGATCAAAATCTCAAAACAAATCGAAAAACAAAAACAAAACTAAAAAATCTCAGTCAAGAACTTTGGAAGCCATGCATCCGAACGATAAGATGGACTCAATTGTAATCCCGAATAACGTCGAGAAGACTCATAGTGTTAACGAGAATACACGGGAAGCCATGTATTCTGACTTAAATCGTGTGATTAATCAGATTTCTGTGAACCAAAACTGTTCGGTAATTAACAGTTCGGACAAAATATCGCATTTCCTTCACTCAGTCCCTCATATGAATGACACAAATATTGGTCATTCAAGTCTCGAATCTCTTCAGCACGAAAAGGCTTCGCCCGACAGTGGAATCCAATCACAGGGAGAGTCCCCTCATAGGCACCACTCTATCAGTGACACGGAATTGCTGTCAAGTAGTGCTTCCACTTCTCAAACACAAGCAAATTCTCAGCAAAAGTCAAACTCTCGTTCAGCTAATACTCGCAAAAAACAAAAGAACAAAACCTCGAAAGCGAAGACCAAACACATAATGCAAACAAATGATACAAACGGTGATAAGAATTCGTTGGATTTAGGACTCAAGAGTGATCAACACTTGGCCACCACTTCATTCAATGCGATTCCCGAGAGAGTGTCGTCTCCGTTGACATCCAACGCCTCAAATGTGGTTCAATTGACTGAAATATTTCTCAATAATTCCAATCCCAGTGACCCCACAGTTGGTCCAAACCTGGACTTAAGAGTTCCATTGAATTTGATGCCAATGATGGGTCGCAACTTCTTGCCATATCCGAGATGTCATTCCGGTTCAGGACATCAGCCATTCATGAATCACAAACGCGAGGATGACTTCGAACTTCTGGTCAGAAGTATAAAAGACTCGATTTGTTCTCAATTCCAAACCAATGAGACCGAAGAGCTCGAGTTCGGACACTTCAATGTCTCCAACTCTAGTGATTGGCGACAATCGCATCACAACAACAATTCTCATCAAACGAATACCGATTCGCCGTCTTTTAGCTCACGGCAGAGGAAGAAGACCACGGAATCGCTTGAAACCCAAAAGCAATCGAAGCGATCGCAAAGTAAAAGCAAATCAAAAGAACCAAAGGTTGACAACAAAGCGTTTGTTGCGAACGAAGACATCGACACAAAACATTCAAATGAGAAGAAGAGGCGAACTAGAAGTAGACCCTGAGTTTTGTTCTCGTTTCTTTCACTTCTGTTCTCAAGTTGTTTAACAGTTTGCTAACGCTGACAGTAACTTCATGTTTCTTCATTTTCTCCGCCGTTAAGTATACTTTGTCTAAGCTCTGTTAAGTCAACCAGTGATGTCTTGCAAAATGAAACCCATTCTGATATCAATGAAATTGTTTCAAATAATAAGAAATCTAAAAGCAATAAAACCAAGAAAAGCAGAGAATTGTTTCGTGAAAAATCGGAGACAATACACACCATCAGTCAAAGCTCACCACAAATTGGATATCCATTGAGCACCACCTCATTGTCTTCACATTCGCGAAAACACGAGAAACGAAAGCATCGCAAACGACACCATCACAGAGCTGTATTCCTCTATCTCTAACTTCGCTTAGGCCTTCACAACAGTGACTATCTCTTAGAGTGTTTCTCAAATTTTGATGAATTTAACAGCTTTGCATACTGGCGGTCAGGGAGACTCTCGTTTACGAGGCAACCGATGCCCACTGTATTCCAAATGACCAAGAACTTTCTCAAGAACAATAAGTCTAAGAAACATCATTACGAGCAGAATATCATTAACTCATTCCACTCAAGCGTCGAACCAACCAAACCATCGGCCGCTAAGAAGTCGAGTAAAAAGAAAGTCAATAATAGTATGAATCAAACCGAAGGAACGAATGACAAGAAAAAGGCGGAGAAGAAGAGTGAAGTGTCCAACAGTTCGCTTCAGATTCAGACCTGTGGTCCGTCCGGTGCTAACGAACAAAGACTTCCGCTGTTCTTCGCAGTGGTGTCTGTGTAGCTTTCGTTTGTTTGGTTACGTAGCCAGCGACAGAGGGTGAACTGTTTGTGTGACTGTCTGTGAAGGTCAGTTGAGTTGAGCTCAGGATTATTAAGATTATTATATTTAAGTGATAGTAAAACAAATATGACATCAAATGTTGAAACCAATCATTTGAATGCAAATACCGGTGATTATAGCGTAGAGTCGAGGAGAAGATATTCATCAGTAAGTCATGGGAACAGTTCGACGACAACATCTCCTGGGGTCCAATCGAAGAGCAAGAGGTCTGGCGTTCACAGCAGTCCTAAAATGGGTTTCAGTGGTGACGGAGAGGTTATGTCGAAGGACTCGTCTAATGGTATGACAAACTCATGTAAATCCGATGCATTAAGCGCTAAAAAGCAGACAAATTTCAAGTCAAATAAGTGTGAAGTAGTGTCTCATAAAGTTAGAAAAGGGAACTCCGGTGCCGGTGCTGCCAGTGGCACAGTTAGCTCGCAAGTGGTGCACTCAAGTGCTGATAAGCGCAATGCAAACCTGTGTGACGACTCCTCCCCACAACAGATGAGTTTATGGCCCATAAGAGGCACTGCATTATCCGCTCCTCATAACAGTATAGCAATCAGTGATAGACTGACTAACTATTCAAACGGTACGCCTATAGTAAGCACATCACTGTTCGCGCAAAACTCTATCGATGAGACAATAGAGCTGTGTATCAGAAAGTATTCACAAGACTTCAGTGATCACAGCAGTGAACAAGTGAGTGGTAAACGCAGAAAACACGACAATCCATGTGTCGATAACAATGCGACCATCGCTTCCCATTTAGACCAATCGGGCCATTGTTTACCCATTTGTTCAACAAGTACTTGTGATATCAATAAAGACGTTATGAGATCCAGGAGTAGCTGTAAAGCCAGAGATAAGACTACTTCCGCACAAAGACAGACATCTCGACGTTCATCGAGTGCTAAGAAGCCGACAAATGAGACGTCGAGACAAAGTGCGAGTAATACGAGTCATACGACAAAGTCTGCAAAGACTTCACGAGATCTCAAGTCAACGACCAGTGATAAGAGCGCTAACTGTAAACCACATGACAAACAATGCACACAAACTCTGGAGGAGAGTGTAACCAACGGCACAGAAGTGCGCTCTCAGACCACCAAACGTAAGCGACCCGTCAATAAGACCGGGTTTACGAAACCCCGCAAACGGGTCCGCACTTCCGCTCAACCCTCACCACCAAATCCAGTCAAACCCACGCAAACTGTCGCTGCTGTCAATGGCAAACGACATCACGTGGTGGCCGCCAACCACTCCAACTCTGTGTGTCATAAGAGAACTGTTGTCTCGAGTGACAAAAATGTCAATTCTAGTCATCCAAGCAGTAGGTGTCGAGCCATTCAAGACAATCACAAGTCGGCCGTCAATAAGAATAATACAATTAACAGTAAAAACCGAAATGTTAAACAAAACCCTTCCCTACCAGTGGTTAACGACAAAGTGTCCACTAGTTTGGCGGCCAATAAAAGGTCTAATGGTGTAAAAAAATTAGACAAAATTCAAAGCATTCCTCCGCCCAAAAAGCCGCCAAACGTTAAGAAGTGTATTAAACACGAGCGCCGACTCTCTAAAGCCAGTATAGACTCCGTGTCCTCTTCAGAGGCCTACCTCAGCGAACAAAGCTGTGTATCCGATGCACCCGTTTATATGGTTACCGAGCCCTCAGTCAAGTCAAAGGTGAACAACAAAAAGATTTATCGCATAAAGAGTTTTCAGCGGAATATTCCGTATAAGAAGTATTTAAAGTCCGGTAACTATTCCGAAGACTCTAAAACCGATAAGTCTTTAGTAAACAACGACTCAAATGACGGCCAAAAGATTGAGAAGACATCGGCCGACGAAGACATGGAAATTGTGGTGAAAGACGAGCCAAAAGCGGTTCAGAAATTGATTCAATTACCGGTTTTGGACTACGATTTCTTGGAGGACTTTGTGTTGCCGTTTGATCTCTGGTATCAGTTCGACAAAAACCAATCATCGAATCTGAAGAATCCGGCGAACTATAAACGGATTAAAAACAATGTCTTCTGTGATGTGAAGCCATTGACTGGCGAATCGGTGCCCGTCTGCTCGTGCGAGAAGCCCTCGCCCTCGGATGACAATAAAGTGAGTTGTGGTATGGATTGCCTAAATCGGCTCATGTATCAGGAATGCTCGCCTCAGTTGTGTCCCACAGAAGAGTACTGTCAGAACCAGAGGATACAGAAACACGACTGGAGTCCCGGCTTAGAGAGGTTTATGACTGGCGACAGGGGTTGGGGTATTAGAACCACCGAACAGATAAAAAACGGAGAGTTTATTCTGGAATACATCGGGGAAGTAGTGAGTGAAGCGAGATTTAAGGACCGAATGGCCAAACTATACCAAAACGATTTGCATCACTACTGCCTGAACATCGACTCCGGTATTGTGATCGACGGCTACCGTATGGCAGATGAGGGACGGTTTGTGAACCACAGCTGCGAACCCAACTGCGAAATGCAGAAGTGGTCCGTCAATGGTCTCTACAGAATCGGCTTATTTGCCAAACGAAATATTCTGCCCAACGAAGAGCTGTCGTATGACTACAACTTCCAGAACTTCAACGTCGCCACACAACAGGTCTGCAGATGTGGAAGTGCTAAATGTCGCGGTTATATCGGCGGCAGATCTCAAAGAGTCAACTCTTCCGGCAGTAAAGACAAGACGGAAAAGAATGAGACGAAAAATAAAGACATATCTGTCACTAAACAGTCGGAGGAAAGTCATCGCAATCGACGCAAAGATATGCACCAAACGAAGAGCGGTTCCAACTCTACGTCTAATAATAACAACAAACAGAGTCTATGGAAACCAAATCTTTTGCATCCAATGAAACTGTTGTCTCATCAGTCGAGTTGTTATATTCTAAGACATCGCTGTTTTCTACTCAGAAATTATGAGAAATTGCGGCGTTTGAGGAATAAGAGGATGGGTTTGGATGAGAGGGAACGCAAACTCAGCTCAAAAGACGAGGACTTCGTTAAAGGAAAAGAGTTTAAAAGCAGTAATGACTCGCTTATGAATACATTAATGACTTTAAATTCTTCGCGTTCTGTGAGGACAAGAGGTTTAGCCAAAGCTGAGAGCAATGAAGAGTTGACCAGAACTGCAAAATTGGCTCAAATTTTTACAGATGTTTGCGATCTTATGATTAAAAAGCAAAATGAAATGAATCTAAATGTGGATATTTTGGAGGCAAACAAATCTGAATTGAAGTCATCGTCAAATACATCGACTAATAAACAGAAATCAAACGTTTTGTCCAAATGTTTAGATCTGTCGGAGATTCAGTCTCAGATAAAGTGCGGTTTCTTTAAAAGTGTCGACACTTTTGAGTCCGAATTCATGAAAACATTCAATTCTTTAACGAGTGGTGAAAACAACGAGAATATGAACGACAATGAAATGGATTCAGTGAATGGTCTGAAATCGGAATTCTATAAAATAATATCAGAAAAGAAACCATTCATTGAAGATATCATGTCATCGGCTGATAGTTCGAGTGTTTCGGAGCAGAACTCACAAGATATGCCTTCAGTGGCCGCCATTTCCAAGAGTGACTCATTAGTGTTGGCTTCAGACTCGGCCAACAAATCAGTCCCTAATTCTAATCCATTAGTGTTTGCGAATCCAAATGCTGTCCAACAGAACAATGCGAGCGACGATAAGAAGCCATTGATTTCACTGAAAACTGTGGTCTCTGAAGAGGAGGAGGAGGAAGTGATTCGTTGTATTTGTGGTATACTTCGCGACGAGGGAAAGATGATTCAGTGCGACAAATGTGAAGTAAGTCTAACCCAAGAGCTATAAACAAATATTGAATTATTAGACATATGATACAGTTTTTGTTTTTCAAGTCATATGTTTTCATATTGACCTAAAATAGACCTATTCCTGTAAAACTATAATTATCGTAAACAAAACAACAATTCTAATCATACAAAATGAAAATATTCAAGGGTTATTATTTGCATGGTCATCCTATTTATTTTACATTAAAGGGTCAACAAAATAATGAGTATTATTTGTGAATTACGAATTTCAGAGTTTTCTTTCTCAAAATCTTAGACTCTAACCATTGAAGTGACTATTTTTGCTATTCTTTATTATCTTATAAATACTACAGTATTAAGCATTAGCTGTAATCAATATTTTGTTTTAGTGTTAATGAAAAGGAGATAAGTTATCAACAAATACAATAGTTTTAACAAATTGTTTGATGTTCACAGATATGGCAACACTGCGAGTGTGTTGGAGTGAAAGACTCGATTGACTCGTATTTCTGTGAAGTCTGTGAGCCCCGGGCCGTACCAACGGTTAGTTATAAATGCATTAATCAAATGATGGCATATATTTAATTCGGTTATATGTCTAATATGATAGGAAATACCGTTACCTCAGAGTCAAGAGCATGTGACCAACAACGGGAAAACGGATTATATGTATTACCTGACACTCATGTGTAATGGTCTGCACATCAAGACCGGCGACTGTGTCTACATTTACCGCACCAAAGAAGAGGACAAACACACGAATCGCAAGACATCGCCCATCAAAGCCTTGCGCGGAGACAGTAAAACAGATTATATAATATTTCGCGTTCAGAATCTGGCCATTAAAGAGAGCGGCAAGAAGTTACTCTATGGTCACCACTACCTGCGCCCGAGTGAGACATATCACGAGCCCTCCAGAAAGTTCTACGACAATGAAGTGCTTAAGTCGCCGCTCACTGAGTGGGTTCCCATCGAAGAAGTCAAAGGCATTTGTTGTGTTCTCGACGCCAGTACTTACGTTAAGGGACGGCCCAAAGGCTTTCAAGAAGAGGACGTCTATATCTGTGAATATCGAGTGGACAGACACGCGAAGTCGTTCGCTAGGATTCCCTCGAAATCCATTCAATTCGTTGTTAATACTAAAAGCTATGCCTTCGATATGTTTGAGACAAAACTCAATATTAAGAGAACTTATTCGGTATGTGTTGAGTGAATACGTAATGATTGATGTGTTTTATAATTTGAGTGCTTTTATGACCAAAAGCCACATCGAGTGCCCGAATCGTATTGTAAGAGCAAAACTGTGACCAAGAATGCGAAGACGGACTCCGAGACAAAGGCTAAGAAAGATATTGAAATGAAGGTATAGTTTAGTGAATACTGTTTGCAATGGTTTCTCAAAACTAATGATTCATTTGATTGAACAGCAGAAGCGAATGGCAGATGTTCTCAAACTGAATGACAAACTCCTGGAGCGGGCCATCAATCTATTGAAGAACAGTGAGAATGAAACAAATTATGAAAATTGTGATGAAAGTGACATCAAATTAACTAAAAGATGATATTTAGAGGAAATTCACAATTGAACAGAAACCCAATCATTGATTTTATAGTTTTTACCATAAAATACCTCAAAATAGCATAAACTAAACCACAACTAACTACACATTACCGGTCTTTTCAATAATTTATATTACAATACAAAAGACATTTAAATTGTACATAAATATACAAAAATTCATTTGATTTGATTTGAAAGTTGACATCAATTGAAATATTGTTTGTTTGACAAAAGCTATTATCAAATATTTAACTTATTATTAACTGTCAAATATGTAGAGAATTACCTGTTTTACGGTAACGTTGAAAAAGTGTTAGATTTTGGTTCTTTGTATAATAGATAACTGGTAACGAAACTTAGCAACAAGAAAACTAGTAAACAGTGTAAAATAGTAAATAAATAAACGTGAAAATAAAATCAAAAATTAAGTAAGTAATGACGTAATGATAATGCTATCTATACACTACAAACTGCAATATTTATCATTAAAAACCACTATTTGTTTCAATCAATTGTCTACTCATTTCTAGTCATCAAAGTATCCAACTTTACTGTAATCACAGGTAGTGTAAGGCAGTGAGAGTGCAGTGCCATCGGTGTCACTATCCAAATGCCTTTGCCATCTGTTTTGCACTCAAATTACTGTTAAATTCAATTCAATGAAGTGGTTTTGCAATCGTTTTTCAATAGACACGCAAAACGCAAATATTTGTCTGAATAGACGTTATTATTGAGTGATTCGTGTGTTTATGTGTTTATGGTTTGCATTTTGCAGACAATTCGTGTCAAACCTATCACTCAATTGTAGGCATTGTTTGCGATTATGTCTGAAACGAGTTCAGACACTAACGGAGACTCGGGTTTCGACTTCTTGACGGACAAAGACGCGAGGAATGCCGCCACCAAACCACTCACCCCTCACACCACCACTTCTGGTCAGCCATTCACTCATTACATGTCACTTACATCTGACACGTCATACCATTAACTCTCTGTTCATTGAATGAAACCATTTGTCAACTCTTAAGGCACGTCTTCGCCGCCACAGGAGACCAGCGAACAAGAGTTGTCACCATCGGTGCCATTGGTTGTAAAAGCGAGTGAAGCCATGGGTTCAGTGGTGTCGGAACCACTGCAGCAGACTATTGAGCCGTCGGTTGCCGTGAATCTGAACGAAACGAGTGGTTCGCCGAAGACTCGCTCCGATTCAATGGGTTCTGGTTTTCTCGAGTGGATC